>JANEYF010001366.1:0-210867 GCA_029963845.1 Rhamnusium bicolor
TATATATATATTTAAAATTGTCTAAATTGACATATTTTATTTTTTTACCTTTTTTTCCTGATCTTTACACATTTTATTTATAACAATTTGTATACTATGTTTTCATTTTCATCTATTTAATCACGTTTGTAAGTATTATAATAATTAATAATAATTTTTTAATATTATAATGTACCTACTATATTTTTAGATATCTTGAGAAAGGAATAAAAATTTTTCCGAAAGCTTGATAAAAAACAGAGATTTTTATTTGAATTTAGCCACTTCATAACTGCATCCCCACTATTTATGTATATATTTTTATATACATATTTAAACATTACTTTGTATTCTGAGACAGTTACAAATAACATATTTCATTATATATATATATATATACTTTATTCATCCAATAGATCATTTACATGATATAGGACAGGTACGGGGATCAAAACTATTTATACGTTTTCACTAAATAAGAAGTAAGAAGTTACTTCAGAACAGAATTATACACAAAACAAATATAAAATCTAAAATAACTGTACATATTAAAATGAGATTTATTGTATTGATAATAAAAGATTGTCATTAAAATTTTACTTTTAATAAAAGATTGTCACAAAAAATTTACTTTTAATTAAAAGTCGTCACGCATATATTCATCTAAAGAGTAGTAGCTTTTACTTCTTAGCTCAGATTTAATTTTAGTTTTAAACTCTTTATCACTGAGTTCTTTATATGAATTTTACAGTTTATTAAATACCTTTATCGCCAAAAATTTAGGACTTTTATATAAACGATGACTTGGAATTTCTAAAGTGCCTACACATCTTGTGTTATAATTGTGGTTGAAATTGAGCTTTTTTAGATTGTTTAATTCGGATTTAGCATAAAGTAGCAAACTTAGCAGAAAAAGACTAGGAAGCGTTAAAATACCAAATTTTTTAAAAATATCCCTGCAACTAGTTCTCCTATTTACCCCTACTATACAACGCACAGCTCTTTTCTGTAATTTGAAAACTCGCGTGGCCTCCGGCGATGAACCCCAAACTATGATTCCGTAATTAATATTGGAGTTAAAGTATGCATAATAGTAAGACATCAGAACTGAATGATTGACCACCTCTCGTAGTTGATTTAAGCAATAGCATGCTGGAGCCACCTTTTTACAAATTTCGTTAATTTGCACAGTCCATGAGCAGTTAGCCGATATATGCAACCCCAAGAATTTGGTGGACTTGACCTGTTCGATTGAACTCTTATTAATTTTTACGAGGAAGCTATAGTCAAAATTAATTTTACTAGTGTTTAAACACATGAATTTGGATTTGTTTTCATTTAACAATAAATTATTAGCAGTGAACCAGGTGTGTGCTTCATGTAATTGTTGATTAGCCATGGTTACTAAGGCATTTGTATTAGCTGCACTAACTAGTAAGGATGTGTCATCAGCAAACATTACGGGGAGGTAAAAATCTTCTGAGGCTAAGACTAAAAATAAGTCAAGACATTGGTTTACAATGTTCAATGTAAAAGCAGAGTAAAACGGTAAAACATTACTGAATTTGGGCTGTTAAAACTATTACATAAATTATATAAAGTAAGGGCCCTAAAACTGATCCTTGCGGAACTCCCACTGACATTTGTAAAATATTTGTTTTGCAATGATCTATTTCAGTATAGTGCTTTCTTCCATACAGGTAACTCCTAAACCAGTTCAGTGACTGACCGCGTACGCCATATCTCTTCAGTTTATATAAAAAAAGATTACTAAATTGTTCGTATTTCTCATTAACATTGATGAGAGGATCAATCAAACAGCTCCAGTCTTCCTTCGTTAACAGGCTGCAAAAATGAGAGATATTTGAAGGATTATTTAATGCTCGATACCTAATAGTTTTAGAGAAATTTTTTGAGTATCCAAATTAATAGATGTAAGCTGAGCGTTGTGATCACTAATAGCATTATTAATTATACACCACTATTATAATTATTTTCAAAATTCACATAAATATTGTCTATGCAATTTTGAATTCTTGTTGGTAATTTAATGAGAGACTTAATACAGTAAGAATTTAATGTATTCAATTTACATGTACCTGAATGACGTAATGGTACTATATCCGGCAATGTACTTTCGTCCCGATACGCATTCGCTCTCGCCTCCTACAATTACCGCATTGGTGTGGAAGACACAATTTAAAATTATAAATTAGTGTATTTTTACATACAGTGGCAGTTTTTGTTCGAGTCCCCATGGTGTTCTCATCTTGCAAGATCTACTGAATATATCAGTCTCGTCCTATTTTTTTTTTTTTTTTGGGAAGAATCCTCGACATGCCCCACCGTCACGCCTCTGGTTGGAATGGAAAGATGGAAACTATAGTGAGAATTGTACTGATATAGTGATATATGTATACTAAACGTTCACCTTCCGAATTTCATAACATCTCAATTATTTCCAGAGAAATATGGGAAAACTGAAAATAAATTAAAACTTCAACACCCTCTATCTCGAAAATTAAGAATGTTTAGCTAGGTATAAGTTTGTATGATGAATCTGTATTATTTTGGCATGATTCTATTGATTCTTTAAGTTTCATAAATTGTGTAAAATTAGGTAGGTAAAGAATACAATTATTTTAATATAAATTTCGTATACATATATTATAAGAACGTTGCTTCATTTATCATTTATTCTTCTCATTCAAACCTATTAATATATTATTTACTACAATTATACAATCTACGCTAATGATTACACTACGTCCTTTACTTCTGGGACACGTTCAGTATCGTCGCGCGCGACAGATGAAATGGTAATGGGGACCGTGACAGTCGTAGTTCTCTGAACCCGGCTTAATGAATTTTCATTCATCGCACTCTGAGAATATAAAAATACATTTATACTCTCAGATCGCACTTTTAGAACCTGTTGCTCGAATCACAGAACAGAAAGAGGCTGGAATCACAGTATACGAGTTTTTTATACTGTGCCCGAACACTAGGTGCGTTCTTTCTAACTGAGATCATACCTACCTAGTTAATCTAAGTAGTTTTTACGGTTACGGAGGCTACATCAAATGAAATTGTGCTTTTATATACCCAGTGTAACCGTAAAACAACTTAGATTAGCTAGAAAGAACGCACCATGAATGAGTAGAAAGAAAAGAAGGACGATTTCCATTAGAATTTTGGTGCAGTTCGAATAGTTCGGTAAACTAAAGTACCCATTGGCTGTTGCCTAGCAACAGACGAAATTTACAACAGCTGTTATTCTGGAGTGAAATAGTGAATCGAATTAGTTACCTGTTGAATATTGACATTTTGTGATGCATTTATAATTTTATATAAAAAATACTTTTACAATTAATAATACTATTACTAAGGAAAAATAGTCAATTATAAAGGGTAAGTGTAGGATGAATTAATTTTGAAATTATTTTCATTTTTCTGTAACTGATTCTTTTGTCATTAATTTTTATTCCCTTACACAGTATTTCTTTCACTTGTGTTTAATGCTGTTTAACTTCCGTTCTAAATTATTCAAAATCTGTATCATAGATTAATTGTTGATGACAGTGTTATTTACATATTTTTTAGGAACAAAAAAATAAGCGTTTTAGTACAAAATGGACAAATTACGAAGGGTTCTAAGTGGAAATGAATCTCCAGATGAAGAAAGTGGTATTATGTCACAGGTAAATAGTTTTATTACTGTTGTTAATAAAAAAGATTATATTTTTTCGCTTGTAGTTAGATGACGCCTCAACACTAAGTTGGTCAACCAGGTTGAAAGCATTTTTAATATGTTTTATAATAGGAATATTACTGTCATTTCTAGGATCTTTTTGCTTTATTTTTACATAGAGGTTTGCCAGTTTTTGCTGTATTTTACACTTTAGGAAATATCGTCTCGATGCTTAGTACATGTTTTTTAATGGGGCCATTCAATCAAATTAAAAAAATGTTTGCTCCCACTAGATTTATTGCTACCATAATTGTTATTGTGGCATTTGCGTTAACGTTGGTTGCTGCATTAGTGGTAAGTATATTTCTCATGTTAATTTATTATAGAGTATATAAGGTTCTCATATTTTATTGTAAAATTTTTATTCAGTTTTAAGTAAATATTTCTCATTGGCGTGATTAAATGTATTATGTGAAAAACCTATGCAATGTAACGTTACTGTTTTGTTTAATTTTCCATTAATTGATATAATATTGAAAAGCAACAATTTGGTTTACGGTTTTTCTATTGGGTAATTTAAAATTAGTAATACTAAATTAGCAATTACAATAATTGTTAAAGCGATGGAGATGATGTCTTAACTCACTTTCAACTACATGTTTTACCATGGCTGTCATTCTACCGTATCGTTTGCCGCCATTATACCTTTGATAGTAATGACGTAAATAATATTTAATCACACCTTGGTAACTCACATATGTTGTTTTAAGTAATTGCATCATTTGCTCTATGCATTTGTAGGATTTCCAAGTAGGTTAGATATTGCATTTGCAGTGGTGGCTGGTGGATTTAGGTTGTACCATATGTCAGTATTGAAGAATGGAACCCAAACAATATTTGAAGGCACGACTATCAGTACTAATTGAAGAAGTTTTGCAAAAAAAAAAATTGAAAAAAAAGTTACAAAAAATGCGCAATCTCCCCAGATTTCTTTTAGACCATTAAGGGGCCTAGTCGGGAAAAAAGCTTCGGATAGCTGTGTCACTCTCCAGAAAGTTTTTATACATGTGCCGCTGAATAATTTTGCTCTTGACTATACCTTCACTGGACGTTTTTTTCACCGATTTCATTGAGGTGCGATTCCCAATAGAGGTAACACTTCCTTGCTCCATTTGTAGTGACAAAGATACTTATTTAGAAAATTCTTTTTAACCAAATAGTACGGAATAAAAGTTTGACACTTGCTGAGCATAATTATGAAGATTCATTCTAGACGACATGTATAAATTTTACCGATTGATATCATAATTCAGGAGCTAATTACGTCCAAATTTCACTTATATTTACAGTATAAATTTTCCCTACATAAAGTGAAAATTAATTAAAATAGATATACATGTACCCTCTAGTACACTTTCAACTACTGATCCTCCAAATTTGGTGTAATTTGACCAAACCGTATGGAAGAAATAAATTTTGAAAAATTACCTTACAAACACTGGTTCGATTAGCCCTCTTAATAAAATCTTTGCAAACTATTTTCTTTAATAACCAGGAGGAAAATTTATCACCCCGTTTTTTTGGTTTTCAAAAATTTTGATTTTTTTGTAAGCTTATGACAATTTGAAATTTAAATCCTTCATTGTGTAAATATCAAAATGCCATAACTTTACAAAAAAATTAAAATTTTCGAAAAAAAAAAAAAACAAACGGGGTGATAAATTTTCCTTCTGATTACGAAAAAAAAACAGTTTGCAAAGATTTTACTAATGGTCTAGAAGGAATCTGGGGAGGCTGCGCATTTTTGTAACTTTTTTTTCTCAAATTTTTTTTCAATTTTTTTTCTTCAATCAGTACTGATAGTCGTGCCTTCAAATATTGCATGGATCCCATGCTTCAATATTGAGATATGGTACAACCTAAATCCACCAGCCACCACTGTGCATTTGTCATATTGAGAAAATTTGTTTCGATAATATTTAATAATTTGTAGTGATGTCGGATTTTTTTCCAATACAAAAAATCCGGCTAAAAATTAATTTTTTAGCAGGAACTTTGCTGCTAACTACCAGTATTATGTATATTTGATGTCAAATTAAAAGTCAACCAAGACCAATGTAGTGGTATATTGAAAAATTTTTTTTACTGTTTGAGTCGGGATTTTTTGCTGGCTAAAAATGAAATTAGCCGGCAAATTTACATCACTAATAATTTGTAATTATATCGCTAAGACTCGTTTTCCTTCATAAAGCGGATAATATTTTATTCAGTCAATGATAATATGTTACTTTTATATTAATTTCATTTGCTGATAATTGTTTTTCTTTTAGTGGCATAGAGCTGGACTTGCCCTATTGTTCATTATAATTCAGTCTTTGGCGATGACTTGGTACTCATTATCATATATACCATATGCGAGAGATGCTGTTAAAAAAACAGTTATGACGTGTGTCATATAAATGTTTTAATATATATATATATATATGTATGTATTGTATAAAAATATCACATATATTTATTGATGTAAATTTTCCACTTTTATTTAATTCTGTACTTAGTTTCTTTTATGATTTAAATTATTGTCTTGAGGGTATAATAATTGTTACTATCTCTAAAATGCTATACAATATCGTATATGAAAAGAGAGAGGTTAAAAATTTTGTCAATTTATTAATTCAATAATAATGTATCCAAAAAAAAAAAAAATATAATGCGGCCAACTCTTAAAAAAAGTGTAATATTCTTAATACTGTTTGCCTGAGTATTAAAAAAGATTCAAGTAGCTACAAGATGTTGGTATACCTAAAAAATCATGCCTTTTATTTCTGTAGCTTTCGAACTGTTACTCAAGTGTTATATCCTCTTCTAGTTTGTTGCTTGTAATGCTATTGAGGATATATTTCTGAACTAATAGTCATGGTGTCTGCAGCAATTTATGTGATATTATTTATTTAAAAGAGTTGGCTGATTTTTTTATAGTAGTAATTGTAATTAATATAATTTAAGGTTTCCCATTAATATAATTTAAGGTTTCCCAATTTGATTTAAAGAAATAAAAAATAAATTGGATTTTTTCTCATTGGATTTATTTATCTATTATTCTAAAACCATAAATCATGGTTGTTGCTTTAACTTTTATTTTTCATAAGGAAATCTCAAATTATATAGACTATACTTTTTAATCAGCAGAACCTACTAATTTAATGACAATAGCAAACCAGTATAAGGAATACTCATTCTTATATTAAATAAGCCAATGACATCAGAAGCATATTGGCAGTTCCAAATATTTTGTTGACATGTGGTGTCCATTTAATTAACCTAAAAAACTGAGTTTTTTGTTTTCACTTGTTTCATGATACAGTCACTCAGTGTGCCTTATAAGTTGTGGTTTGTAATTATTATTAATAAATATTGCTAATAAAAATAAAATTTAACAGCAAAATGTTTTCTGTAACCAAATGATCGCCAGGTCGATTAACCAAAATAATTTTCATAATGTTTATTTTTCAACGTGATTGACATTCCACAATCATGCAGAGTAATTAAGATAACTGATGAGATCGGTGGGGCCTGCCTACAGGATTTTTTAATTCTCATACTAAAGAAGATAACGTTTGAGCACTTTAAAGGTTAAAAAAACTTAAGACCGATCCTTCCATCTATTAAATTTATGCTGTAGATAGTTTCTTTACGGATACAATTCTATCAGTAATTGTTTCCATGGAACTTATTAATCAAATAGATTTAATGGGAGATGGAAAGACTATTAGAAGAATAATGGTAGATAAGAGGCTAGACAAGGTCGAATTAGCCATCATTAAAAGTCTAATGAATAGGCAGAGCAGAATTTAATACTAGTTAGGGCCCAAATTTAATTTTTTGTAATTGGAATATACTGAAGAATCTGGTGATTTTTGCTATGGTCAAAAGGTTAATAAATGGAATGCAGTGAAAAGTAACTCGGAAGTAGTTTTTATTTATTTAAAATGCAGTTTTTATTTACAGGTACTAAGCATGTTAAAACAAAAAATTTTGGAGGCAATAATGAGAACAATTTTTTATGTAGATGTTAAGATGTAAGATCAATAGTTAGTGAAGTGATGCTTTGCCAGAAAGACTAGTTTTTTAAAGTTTGAAAATGGTTAGATTACATAAACAAAAAATCCATTTAAACAATTTTCTCCATAATAATTGGATTTGCCAATATGTATCTCAATTCTCAAACATAATCAGCAGACCAACAGTGCTGATTGGCAAGGTTAACAGTTCCTGGTGTAGGCGCAGTAAAGTATGAACTCTGTACTGTGGTGTAGGGTGCTGAGCTATGTATTTCAAAGATGGTGTCTTCCTCACAAAGAAAATTGTCATTTTACCTAAGCATTTTTTAGTACACTTCTAATATAGATAAAATATTTTTGATATGACTGAACTGTTATTAATAGCATTAAAAAATGTATGATGTAATCTTTACTCCTACACTAATTTCTGAGAATAAGCTTTATCAAGTTCTGTCAAGAATTAGTTTCAATATTGTCTGAATGTTATTTGTGAAATATCAAAGCAATGTTAATTTTTAAATATTTATATTTTACATTTACCATGTTAATTGTATGCACAGTATTCTTATAAGTGTGAGGTTAATGTCACCATCATTACTATATTTGTATATGGTTATGACTGAAATAAAGTATGCTGTTGTGTTGAGTAAAAAGAGTTCCCGTTACATTTTTATTTTCGAAATGTAAACGTATAGGTACTATTATAAAATTAATCAACTAGATTATGTAGAACAAGTATATAGTTTCAAAATTGTCTATTCAAAAATAAAGATAACCCAAAATAAAACAAAAAGTTGCAAAATGTCAAAACTAAAGTGCAAATACAACCTTCTTGCTTAGCAGAGCAGTATGATAGATGATATAACGAGTGAAAAGTATACATAACCTTACTATTCGAGATGTAAAATTTCTGAAATGTTACTACTTATCGTTTTTAGTTAAGATGTGTAATATATTAGTTAACTAAAAAGATTCGCTTCATATATAATACACTTTATTCAACATTAATTAAACATATGAGTTGCTGTAAGAGTACCCAGAATTATATTTATGAAATTTATTCCTTTAAAACTGTTGAATATATTGCAAGTATCTGACTTGGTTTTTTAGATATTTAGAAAAAAGCAGAAAAATTCGTATTTTATTTTTCTGCCATATCGCTGCCTCAATATTACAAGGTTCTATGTAACAAAATTATAATGTAGAGAAATTTAAAGGTGAAAATCATGTAACTATATTTATCTACACATTTGAGTACATTGTTTTCCTGTTTATTACGACAGCATTAATAGTGCTGCCATCTCGTAACAGGGTGCTAAAGGTAGATTTTCGAAGATACACCCTTGTTACAGTAAAATACTGGAAAGTGGAAAAAATGTCACATACAACCTTGTAATATTGAGGCAGTGATATGTTGTTTTTTTGACATCTAATCTCTATTCTCTAACAACATTCTTGGAGTAACTTTTTTGTATCTATATATATAAATGTATTATGTTTTGTTCACTCAGAATCATCATCAACTTCATTTTGTCTTATAGCCACCATGCTGACTTTTCATGTCAGAAAATAGATATTTTTCTGATTCCAATGATACCTATAACATATGTACGTAATTTTCTGATAAGAAAATTCAATTTTGAAATATAGTTGCTCTGTGGTCACACATAGGATTTACAGACAAGAATTAATGTAGTTTACAAAATTGTTTTATTTAATTTACTTTTGTTAAAAAAAAAACAACTTGCCTTACAATAAATATTATTGTGTATAGAACTTGTACATTCACCAGTATCAATGAAGATTATTAAAAATATGGCTGTTATATATTGTGGTACCAGTGTACATTTTCTTGCTCTAATTATAATCAAAGACTGGGCAGTTTGTTGCCACTACACATTTAATCAGTATGTAATTTAAATCCATGGAGAAATCCTTATTTTAATAAAATGTATAGAAATAAACATGTATAATATTGGAACAATTTGTTTGTGTAATTGATCCATGTCCTAATTCCAAGGTCCATTCACTTTCTGTCCCAAAATAATATGCAAATATGCAGTTACAATAAAAAAATATAACTGTTTTGCAAGTATTTATTAAAAACAATTAAAATACCTTGAAATATTTTTTTAAAAGTGCTTGTTATGCATTAAAAGTTTTTTTGATAACACATTTTTAATCAGAACCAATAAACTGTCCAAAATACAACGGATTAGTTTACAAATCGCCTGATTTACCAAATGTGTAGATATTAGAAGTGTGCATGTCGGGTAAAATATTTACACTTACAAAATTTAGAACCCTAGCCAAATTGTTTCTTCATTGGGAATGCCGAATCCTGACCTGTCTTTTCGTCGGGAATGCAAAATCCCCTGATGTATATTCAGACTCGTGAGATATAGGGTAAAATGATAACTTTCAGAACTCATTAAATAACTTTGCTTCATTGCTTTTTTATGCTAAAACCATTGTTTTCATAACAAATAAATCATGGAGGAACTGAAACTGGGTTGTTTTATTCTCAGATATTAGACGTCATTTGATAATTGGACAGTTTGAAAACCAAATAATGATAAAAGCTAAGAGCACTAGGCAATCCATACCTAACCCAATTTTTGCCATAAATCTTGTAAATATAAATGTATGCAAAAACGACAGAACTTCCTACATTTCACAATTTCATTATCCTGTGGAGAAACTAGTTTAAAATTAAAATTTTGTTTTATAAATAGCTAATTTTCAATATCCTCATTTCCACCCAAATACAAAATTACGTTCTTATGAAATGTAATTTTGATTTTTAAATAATCTGTCCACATGGCAATGAAGTTGTAAAATGTAGGAAGTTCTGTCGATTTTGCATAAATTTATATTTACGAGATTGATGGGGAAAAATTGAAATAGGTGTATAGTGGGTTGCCGAGTGACTCCGGAACACCCTTAACTACAATTTTCATTTCATATCACCTTCTACCAGTGGCGGCTCGTGATATTGTCCACAGAGGAGGCTTGAAATTTAAATGGCAACTAAATTTCAATATGATTACAATTTGCACATTTCCCCCACCACCCTTGAAGTAGTACAAGGGCGCGTTAAATTTTTTTGTCGTGTGTTAATCGCCAGAGTAGCCCTACTATCCCACTTATAATTAAATTATAACTTCTAATAAAAATTGATAAATAAAAGTGTTCTTCTACAAACAAAAAATTGTATTCATTATCACTGCCAGAGTGTAAAATTATTACTTTTAATAAAAATTTAAATAGATTTGAGAAAGAAGTTACATAAAAAATATTTTTTTCAAAAAATAAATAACGTAAATAAATACTTCTTCTAAAATAATAACTAACTGTATTAATCTTTGGTGTAAAGTCTAAATATTTTTATAAATCAGTGGTAACCTGCGATTTTCAGAACTAGCAAAATGGTATTGATTACTTCTTCATAAAATGAAAAAGTAAATCATTTTCGGTCTTAAGCTATTGTATTCTAGTAAATGTTTTTATGTGTTTGAGTGCTGAAAACGATCGTTCTATAGAAGCTGAGGTTACCGGAATTGTTGACACTAAAGATAAAAGTTTGTACAGTTCGGAGAGACAGCTTTTTAAATTATTATTATTATATATAAAAGTAAGCATTTCTTGAGGCGATTTTGAATTTTCTAAAAGTTGTTGGTCAGAATGCAACACACATAGTCCATTTCTTAATGAAATATGGTTAAAAAAAGAGATACTGGTCCATTAGTTTGTCCATTAGACTGTTAGGAAATGATTTAAAAAACATATAAAATTGTTAGGATTTACTAAATCGAAACATTGCAAAATATTTAAATCGGAAAATTTAATTTCAATTTGAACTATAATGGTGTCCAAAATTTCTGTAAAAATTTGTTTGTAATGTATGTCTGTCCTGTCAAAGTTAATTATGTTGTCTTTCTTTTTTTAAACTGTGGCTCATCATCAAATTCTTCAATATTTTCTAAAAAACCATTATATAAAGTATTGAAATGTATTTTGTTATTGCGAAATTCTTTTAATTTAGATATAAGTGAATTAAGTCTATTTTTAGAATATGTTATATCAGTTAATTTATTCTGTAAAATTTGGAAAACAACATCAGTTTGCTTAAAAATTCATTTTAAAAACCTTTAGAAAAAAAAGTTTTTATCCAACAATAACGATTTCAATCCGTAAGCTGCTCTTAAAGTCTGCTCGTCATTTAAAAACTCTTCACTTTCCGAAATAAAATTAAAAATGTCAATAAGTTTTTTCTGTATGTGTCAACAGTGAAAACAACTCTAGATGAAAAATTCCAATGAGTGGGAGCATTACTCGTAATTCTATGTTCCATAATTATATTTAAAATATCAGATCTTTTACTAGACTTGAAAAAAATGACAAAAAACCAGTAATATTTGAAAAAAACATTCTAACTTCTTTAATTCCATTACAGGCTTTACTTAAAACCAAATTTAATTTTTGTGAGTAGCAGTGAGTGAAATAAGCTTGAGGAGCAATATCTTTTATTTTAGTTTGGAGTCCATTAAGATGTGCTGACATAACAGCAACACCGTCATAGATTTGTGCAACTAAATTATTTTTCAAATCAAATTTACCAAATTCGTCGATTAATAATTTAAATAAACTGTCCGCGTTTCTTCCACTACTTACATAAAAAAAACCAACAAACCTTTCAACAACTTCGCCGTGTATTACATATCTAAAAATTATGGAAAGTTGAGATTTACAAGTAATGAAACGATGGACGTTTCATCAATTTGCTACAAGAAAAATTCGCAATTATGTGGTTCTTCATAAATTTTGCTTTTAATAATGAAGCTAACACTCTCAATTAGGTCATTTTGAATTGATTTATATGTCCCGGAAAGAACAGTGGCGTTATTCGAAAAGTTCTCGAATTTCGGATCATATGTTTTTAAAAAATCTATTAGCCCCTTGAAAATTCCTTATTATACGAATAGCATTTTTCGTCGTGTCCTCGAAAAGAATTTTCTTGAGAAGATAAATATGTAACGGCATCAATTAATATCTTTAATATTTCCCTATTTTCATGGACATTTTCATTAAAATTTTCTCTTTTATGCGCAGAATCCAAGAAATTTACAATATTTTGTTCATCCAGCATTTCGAATTTAATGCAAGATGAAATATGCTCCTGAAATTTTTCATGCCTTTCTAAACCTTGTGAACAAATTTTGCAAATTATTAAACCCGGCCCTGCCCCAAATTGAGGACTGATCATTAGTAAATAACAAACATTTCCAACAATATAATTTGTTTCTAACTGCTGATGCCGTTAACCTCTCGATTTTTTGATAATTACTATCGCTAAACCCTCTGTTTTGTTTATCACTTGTGAAAACTAATGACGGCTTTGACGGTGTAGGTCTGACCATTTTTTTAATTCTTACCTTTTGATCATAACTAAGAGAACTAAATCCATTTAACAACAAATAATCCACCACGTTTGGACAACAAGACATGTCGTTGGGAATATTTTCACCTAGAGCACTCATTTTTCAACCACCTGTTAAATATTTTATGTATATGTTGTTCTCCCACGAAACCACAAATTGCCACTGTCCTTGTTCTATAAACTGTTGTGAGAGAGGGGATCATCGCTCAACTGAAGTGTACATGCGCTAGAAAGAGATGGGATGCTAGAGGCTAGCTGCCCTAACTTTACAGATCCATAGATATCAATATCTTCAATAATGTCGATTTTAGTAGTCAAAATGACTTCTAAAGCACTTCAAACACAGCATTTTCTAGGCCCTACCGATGGGGGCACATTTTTATAATTTACATGTAAGTGGTCACAGCTCTAGGCATGGCCCTGGTAACAATTCACATAAATATGCAGACGGCGCACAAGCAAAAACAAAAAAACTTCAGTTTGTGTAAACAGTCTTAATTTAAACCAACGATCAAAAATTTAGTTAGTTGTAATAATAATACTACTACCCTGCACTCAGTGACAGTATGGTAAATAATGGCCCCAGCGAAGTATTAAGGGCCTCTGTTAAATCTTTTGTGCTGCATTATTTAGTACTACACGACACCTTAGTTATCCATATATTTTTTTTATAATAAGTTTTTCTTTAACCCGATGCAACTAGCTTCACTTTTATTTAGTATCGGGCAGTCACTGCGTTCATTACCGGTCATTTACCCGTCAGGTTACGATTAAGTTGACTGGTTAAATAGCAAAGTATCCAAGGTGGCCACGGACACGATTAACTTGTCCAAGTTGTCAAAAATTTTAAATATCCTGCCATTTCCCTTGAAATTTTAATCATGACAATTGATGTGTAAAAACACTGTTTTTGGACAAAGAAATTGAAATAAATCCTCAGTAATAAAAGAGATCAGTAGACTTTTCCATTTTCTTTTTTATTTGAGAAAAAAAAAACCAATTAGTGTTAAAAAAATATGTACAATGCCAGGTTCTGTGAAATGAGGTGTCACAGCCATACTACCAGTGGTGGCTGGTGAAATTTAGGTTGTTTCTTAGTGTTGGAGCATGGAACCCAAGCGATACTTTAAGGCATAACAAAAATTAAATTTTTTTTAAATTTTTAAATATTTTCCTCCCGTTTCTGAAAAAAAAAAAAAATGTTTTGCAAATATTTTATAAATTGTTTAAAAAATAACCTAGTGAGTCGCATCATTTTTTCAACTTTTTTCACAAATTTTGATCGCATTTTTTTTTTCTGGAAAGCTTCTTCATTTAGTTTGATAGTTATGCCTTAAAGTAATGTTTGTTTTTATTAAAATTTTAACCTTTTTAAAAATATATAAATTAAATTTAATTGAGATTTTAAAGAAAAAATTTGGTAAATTCTCTAAAAGGGTTTTTCCAAAGAAACAATAAAAGATTGTTGGATAAATTCATAACAAAACCAGCACAAAATAAATCAGTTTAGACGATGGGCGTGAAAAAAATAAAATGCCAAAAAATCCTAATTTGCATAATTTTTTTCAACATAAGCCTCATTTATACAAGTATTACACACCATTTTTAAGAAAAAATTGTGATACATCCAATGGCACTTTCATTTTTAAAAAAGATCGGTTTCGTGATTCATCTTGACCGGTCACGATGATCCTGTCAGTCAGTCACGGAAAAATTGTGACGTGTCAACTACCCATCACTACTTTTATTATTAACAACTAAGGCATACTTTGGGTAACGGACAGTTTTTAAATATGCGATATTGGCTTATAAAATCTTCTTAGCATAGAGGCTGGTATGAGTTCAATGGCACAAGCAAAAAAAAAAATACATTTTTTTTTATTAACAAAAATATAAATACACTAAAGACCTGCTTCTTTAAATATCAAATTAGTCAATAGAATATATTTTCACTTTAAATAAATTGTTAATAATTACCACTTATAAAATTGAATCCACATCTTCAATAGTTTGAACTTAAAATTAAAAATATCAGGAATACAGTATTACAGGAAAATCTTTGTCCAGGTACACAAGATATCATAATATACATAGGTCAATTTGGTAATAAATTATAATATGAGTAATTTAATAGTATTTTTTTCTGGGCGTTATTGGTTATTGCATAAAGGTGAAGTATCGAAATTAAATTATCACACTATTGAAAACATGTTCCGAATATTTTCACAGCGCTCTAGGAGTTAATTAATAAAAATTAAAATATAAATATTAACCATTAGGTCTTATTAATATTATTTAAAATACTGAACACGTCTATATTTCTTTGGAAATTAGCAATTCTTCTACACCCATCCGACCTTGATGTCGCCAAACTCGATAACGGGCTAAATCTTTTCTAGTAACCATACCAATAACCTACAAAATTTAGACACGTGCAAAAACTTAATAAAGATTACTTATAACAATATGTTATCAATATAGCAGGCAACATTTCCAACTGGAATCAATGTGAATAAAGAAATACAAAAATTATGACAAAAAAATTAAGCAATTTGATATTGATATTAAACAAATTTCAAGGGCCAGAATGGTAAATAAGACAACTATATTGGGTTTCCATATTTACCTCATTTGTGTCATTTACTATTGGTAGATGCCTTAGCCCAAGACCTCTAAAAATCTTAAACATTCTTGGTAATGAAGATGACTGAAAAAAAAATACTTGCTATTAAAAATGTTAAAAAAAAACTTCTAACACTTACATGAAGTACAGTATATGGGGATGGATTCATAAAGGGTCTAAGATCAACAGAGTAAGTCTTTTCTTCATCGTTTATAGAAATTTCCTATGGAATTATAACTTTAGTAAATTTTACGAATAGGTAATGTTTTACTCACGTCTATCATAGGATATCGTGGATATTCATTTCTAAATATACTAGCAGTAATGCTGTCCCAATCATCTGAGGTTTCGTTGTAGATTTTCCTTTTCAAAATTACGATAAGTTGCGATCGTAGAATTAACCCTCGTATTCGACCGTAAGTCGTTACTTCATTCTAAAATCATAGAAAGCTATCTTTAAAAACAAAATTTTTAGAGATGGATTCCCAAATAGGAATATTCCAGGAATGGAGTTTTGACCCAAAAGGAATATTTCCTCAATATCTGAAGGCGCTTTCAAAGTTCCCAGAATATTACCAAAACTCCCTGAATATTTTTGATAATTTGAAATCACCGCTAAAATTCATAACCCAAAATAGTTGTTCTAGATCAACATCATAAAGCTGTCACTGTCACATCTGTGTTCCTTGAACAAAATGTAGTTTTGTTGATTGTTTATTGTCTAATGTTTATTATTATTTATTTGTCATATAGTTATACATAAGTAGATACCTACTTAGTTCCCACTAGTTATCTTTTTTCTCCCGTTATATTTACTATAACATGTTCAATTTATACAGTAATTTGTTTAATAATAAAATATGAAATCAAAAATTCCGTTTCTTTCAAAGCTTGTTTTTTTTATATATTTTTAATATAATTTGTTGCAATTAAGAAAAATATGAAATATTTCCTATTACTAAAAAGAAAAACGTTAGTATAGAATCCAAATATACAATATGTTTTAAAATTGCCGAGAGCATTGGCAAAATTACCGGTGAAAATTTATAGTAAAATCAAAACTCCGAGAGTAAACCCATTCCTAAAAATTTTACAGTAACCCAGAACAGCTGGATTTGTTCATGGCAAAAAATTAGAGATTTCCATTTACAGTTGCACATTGCTTCACCCACTTCTCACAAAGCATTAGAAAATATTTAATGTAAAAAAAAGCTGCAACTTATTTATATGTTTGTTATTGTACCTGATCTGTAAGTGGTGGATCGACGACGGGAAAACCATTATAAGTTGTTAATCTCAACAATTCCACAATATGTCCAACATTTTCCACACACCGCAAGGTAACGACCGGATGAGACATAACCTCACTTGCATAAATATTGTGAACCAGTGGTGGGGGCTCCCAAGGTAATAAAGGAACGCCTGATAGTTGTATAAGAGTGTCATAGATGCCCTAAAAATGGCACCTTTCACATCATAACCTCAAAACACTTTATATTACTTATAGGAATAAATATTAATCAGATCATAAATTAATATGTGTTAAGAATTAATAGATGGTTTGCAGACAATAAATGAGAATTCTGTTTTTACCTCATTAAAAAAGTCTCCGGTCCATTTGGCTGCAATAAGAGTAAGGATAAGTGGTAATGCAAATGTTATATTGCCAGTTGTTTCCATTATTATTACTGTCAAGCTTATGGTCATGCGGACTACACCTCCTAACTGTGCTGCGGCTCCTATCAACGCATATTTTCCTGGATGGTCCAAAGTCTACAATAAAAATTGGAATTGTCGTTTCCATACTTTTTAGTTTCAATTTACCATTTATGATACCGAAAATTTACGAAAACTTTAACGTCTTCGACTAATATGAGGTGGACTACTTTTTTGCAAACTAAATTGATGTTTTGGATATCAAATGAACAAACTCCAGATTTTCAATGTATCTTTTTGACGACTGCCATAAAATTTACAAAAATATCCCATTCAATGTCATTTTTGTCAATTTACGCTTACCTCAGGAAAAACATAACACATGCCGATTGAAACTAGCCTGCCCCAAGCAGCACCCGTTAACAATGTTGGTATGAACAATCCATTTGAAGATGAGAGTCCAAAAGTCCACGCAGCTAAAAGAAAGTACACAACTACAAAAACAGCCAAAGACGTTGCATTGTGTGTGTTGGGAGGGTCGTGGAACAATGAGCGTACAGAAGCTTCCGGTGTTTGGAACCAAATGCTGGCTAAAACATTGTATTGTCCATCCGAACAGTACAACTAAAAAAAAATCTTTATCTTTTATAATGACTATAATGTTTTGTTAAATATTAGTGAAAAAAATTTAATAAAGCTGACTTTTTTCCAGATACTCAGAACATTAAAACAACTGATGAATCAAATTTTTTTTTTTTCGTAATAAAAAACGCAAATGCTTATTTTTACAAATACAAAATGTTGTCAATAAAATTGAGAAATGGAAACTTTTCCATTTGTTTCTATGGCCCTCTTGTCCATTTCTTATTTTTAAATATTATTTTACCTGAGTCGGATATCTTGTTGGATCTTGACCAAGGGGTTTACAATCGTTAATCAAAAACATCATCAGGAAGCCCAGAGTAGCACTAACAGCTGCTACGATGCATGCTTCAAACACTTTTAACCACCTAGGACGAACATGTCTGTAAAAAATTCAAGCTATCATGATTTCTACAAAAACTTCAAAACTAATATTACCTCATTCTAAAAACAGTTATTTTATAATTAATATGATTCCACAAGGCACCGAATAGTCCTCCTACAGCTCCCATAATTACAAATATGGGTAATTCATAAATTTCATAGCCGAATGTTTCAAATTGACCTAAATTTAACAAACCTGGATAACTTAAATTCCCAGGAACTCCATGATAAGTAGAGAGCACAATATTTAACGTAAATGTGGATATAACAGAAGCAAAAAAATTCGCCAGGTTAAACCTTGGTTCCAAAAACTTGTGCCTTCTTCCAGACTGAATAGGACCCCACCTAAAATAAAAAAAAAAAAAAAGAAACATTTCAAAATTTGAATTAAAGAGGTCGAATATAAATATAATTATTTTTTTTGTGTACTAATTGTTAAGGACAAAAATAATTACTATGATAATTATTGCTAGGTAAATAAACTTGTTTTGTTTCTCCTTACCCACTGGTGCACCGAATGCTGCAGAAACCCCAGCTGCAGCTCCCCCAGACACAAAATCTCTTTTTTCATGGTCCTCACGAAAATAACGGAATATGTTAAAGTCTTTCCCAAACGTGCTACTTTTTCCCTGTGAAATACCTGCTGCTACTACGGCCCCGAGTGTATCATAGGTCCTTCCTAAAATATTAGTAAAATGCCATGCAATAACAATGCAAGATAAAAATGATGGTCATGTGGAATAAACACGAATTTCTTAATATAATCTGGATTTCTGATACAATACTAACACAATGTCTCCTAGAAACAGAAAACAATAATAATAAACATAATATAAGTACTGATTGCATTTGCCAGTGTTTTTGAATTCTGATATATCACTAATGTGTTAAACTTCTAAACACCTAATAAATTCATAATAATTAAATTTGATGTAATCTTTACAAAGTTTGAAAATTGTTTAACGGTTTTTACAAGTCTAATACTCCTTGGCACTATATTATAAAATTTATTATTATTTACCTCTATTGAGTTGTATTCTGGCCTATTATAACTAATTACTGAAAATGCAATATACTTGTTTTTTTCAACGTTTAAAGAGAGCTGATAGTTGTCAAGCCATGTCAACGGTACCACGAACTCCATTGTGGTAGTACTTCAAAGGAGTTTTTCACGATCACAGTGTCAAATGCCTTGCTAGATCTAAAAATACTCTAATACATTTACTGTTCTTGTCTAAATTACTTATGATTTCTTTTATTACCTCATACATTGCATCTGTAGTTCCCATCCCTGGACAAGGCCAAACTGATTCTTGTATATCATTAGTTTTAAAAAAAAAAAAATTAGACAGCGCTTTTTTAAACATTTTTCAAATATTTTGGTAAAGTTATTTATTAGACTAATGGGAAAGTAGTTAGATATCAGAGTTTTGGTTCCTGATTTGTGTACGGGTGTTACAACAGATACTTTAAATTGATGTGGGACATGGCCAGTTTTAAAAATAAGGTTAATAATATGTACAAGCGAGTTCAGTATTTTTATTTTACAAAGGTGTTTTTATTTTACAATCATTTAGCAGTATTTCTGATCGTGTTTAATTTTTTCCAATTATATTGTTATTATAGTGAGAATAATCTAATTATATTATCCTATTGAGAATATTTTGTAGTATTTTCTTTTTCTACATTGCCGTGTTTTCTGGTTTTTACATCTGTCATCAGTTTTGTCTTAAATTTAAAAAAAATTACCAAAAAAACGATTTATATCTGTGTCAGTGGAAGAATTTATCATACAAACTAAAGAAAATACATGAAGAAATACTATGGTAAGTAATAATTCGATACGGAAACATTTCCCAATAATTTTGACAAAAGGGGTTACAAACTAGAAGAAAATATACCAGTTAGGGACAAAACATTTACAATAATTGTGTTTTTATGTTCAATGCACAGTTTAATTTTGATGCACTATAAAGTTACTTTATTTAGTTTAAATTAAGACAATCGTTGAAAAAAAGTCAAAAAGTTATATTTTGTTTTTCTTTCACTTTTTTTGGGACTTGCTACCACATGAATAATTCTTCGTTATCTAAAAAACATAGTTAGTTACTCAGTATATTACTGGAAAAATAGACCTCTGCACTTGTGACTTTACGTCCAAAGATGACAACTGACAATTGACAAATCGAAACCCAGTGTGGCAACGTAAAATCACTTGTTTTTATCAATAATAAATTGAAATGCAACTAGATTGCCCACAATATGGCAGTCCCCTATAGGAGTAAATTTTTCCAAGGTCAAGCAATACGAATTGGAGATCCAGATTTATATTAAGAAATTCGTGGGACTAAATCAAAGAAAATTTTAGGGAATTTTGTTTTACGGTAGTGAATCTTGAACGTGTCAGGAAAATTATAAGGATCATCAAAATTTGGTTGGTACTAATTGGCTGACGATTGTATAGAAAAAAAATACTTAAAAAGAGGGCACATGAAGTGGCAGGGAATAAATGAGCCAATCAGAGGTTAAGTATATGAGATAGAAAAGATTTTGTACTTAACAACTTACCTTTCCTCCGGCTAAGCCTCCTACCACAGAACAAACTACACCGACACTTTTTACAAACAAAGTCTTTATTCTGACTACCCTGGGGATTTTAACTCCATTTAAGTAACATTTTACTTGGGGAATCCCACTACCTGCTGCTATAGGCTCTACAAAAGCCACTAACATAGAACCTATAAATACTGGAACTACATTATAAAGGACCCATAACCCATATGGGATGTACAGTTTACCCTGAGCTACATACATATCTACAGCTGTGAAAAGAATTAAGGAAAATTAAATTATATTTTGACGTGAATAATTGATATTGAACGAAACTGATTTACTATAAAAAGGATACATTTGCTAAGAGATGCATATTTAACTGTAGATAATTCTTCTATAGAGATATCGATGGCACATGCAATCAATGCAGTTACCATACCAATTAATAAAAATATAAACCATCTTGCTATGTTCTTTTGTACAATGAATTTATAACCCTTTTTCTTTCCTCGTCCAACAGTAAATGATTTTCACATGTGTCATAATCTAAACTCTAAAAAATACATTCACGATTGTTACCATTTGATGAAAAATTAAAGAAATTAAGATATCTCAATCATAATTTCTTCAACCTATAGAAATATGTTCCATATCTACTATGGTCAATTTACCACAGATAAATATAAAACCATTGCAGTAAGTATTTCTAATAATTCTTTTACCTCATACTTTGCGGATAGTACATTAAGTGATCCAGTTTGCACTTTTCCACTGCTAATCTGTACTCGTCGACGAACTGAAGATAACAAGTGCGAATCTTCATTATTTGTTATAATCGCATGTAAATCCTCACTGCTAGAATTATTTACAGATGGCAAGTTCTAAAATAAAATTATGTAATACACTAGATTGAAGTGATATTTAATATACAAATTGTTTTTATTGTTAACATCACACTTACCCTAAACCTTGTTACTTTAACAGGTGATTCATTTCCCTGGTTACTATTATTAGTATCTCCTGTTTCATTATCTTCCATTGTTTGTATATATTTCTTTTCTTACTACATAACAGTAAAAACTGCACCCTACATTAATTTTCTTGTTTTGTGGGTGTTTGCATAGAACAACTAAATTGGTCTTTGTTTACTATCAATTTTGATAAATAATAATAAAATAAAATTCACGTATTACATTACACTGATTCCGCATCTATTTCAGTATCAATTACTTCAGTAATATACATTTATCAGTTTTTTGATGTGTTGTGACTTATAGAAGGTTATTGTTATTTACACAATTTCTTATCTTAAGGGCATTTCGGTCTAAAATGATAGAACAACATAATCAATGAGTCATATTTCAGTTGAATTTTAACGTGTTGAGAAACTATTGAAACGAATATGAAGATAACCAAAATAGTGCGCAGGAGAGAGAAAAAATGATTCTTTGAGTTCATAAAAGGTGATTCCCCAAACGGAATTTCAAACTGTTTTCGTTTTGTTACAAAGACTCAATTGGTGGCGCTAAAATAAAAAAAAAAAAAATAGGAGAGAAATGCACAGTAAAACGCCGATCTACTGTAATTCTTTAGTACATTTTTATTTGTAGAAAACCGAAACAAGATAACCAATAACCAGAAGCAAAACAACCTCAGAAAAATATAAAATTCATAAATTAAGTGAGAGACCATGGTAAGTGATGGATATACACAGAGACAACCACATATACATGACTTTATATTTATTTATGTACATGAAAAGAGTAATATAAAAGATCATTACATTGATCTTTTCACTTTACTCTGTTTTATGAACGCATAAAGGTAAAGCTTATGGAGTGTAGAGAAGGAGAAACGTCTTCCGTGTTCTAAAAAAATGTGATCGGATTTTTGATGGAAAAATAGTGGCGCTGATTTAGAGGAGGTATTCTACGTGATTTTGTTTTTACTATTGTTTATTTTTTGAAGTTTTTTTACGGAGCTGTATAATTCTTTTCAACACCTACATAATATTATGTTTCGTTATTTATTAGAATCTGAAGCTAGTTTCATAAAGATAAATGTAGTAAGTTTTAACTTCAGACTCAATCCCATGAATACGATCAGGACGCCAATCTCATACTCTGACAGAAGTTTCAGATTTTACACATTTTGAAACGTACACAAGGTCCATAAGAGACGTTCCTCCTTCTCTACACTCCATAGGTAAAGTGATAGTATGATTAGTTACTTTTTTTACTGTTCTTTGTTCTTGATATGGTTACCATGCATGTTTCTTGATATTTTTGTATGGACGCCTTTTTTAAGATGTTAGAAGTTTAGGTATATAACAAGGTTTTTTATTTGCTGGTGTACGAAATAATTATAATAAAACACTATAACTTTCCCGGCCTAATATACTTTTGCACGTCACATCGACTAGTGGCGCCATCTTATGAGCCTGAAAACGTTAGTCCTTTTGCAGCATCCGAGGGAGTTTGAAATTACTCTAAGCAATATACAGAGTACACTAGCGTGCGAAAAGTGTATAATTTTTGAACTGGGTAAATATTAATGTCGTTCGTAAATTGTCGGTGTAAAATTCCGAGGCACCGTACTTTAACCATCGCGATGAGCATGTTAAAGTTTAGCCGTCATAGGCAGTTGAGCTCTCAGCTGAGATATTTCATATATATTTTTTTGCGATGAGCATTGATTATTTCAATTTCAAATAAAATAAAAAAAATAATTGTGGTCGATACGAAAACCTTACAGCCTGTAAACACTCTGTTGTATTCATAGAAATAGTAGTATGATAAGCGCATCGAATAACGCAAGTAATATGAGATCGTTAGCTGGATTGATAAAAATTGGTACGACTATAGTACTAGTGAAGTATTCTTAGCTTCAGAAAAAAACCTTTTCAGGGTCTTACCTCAAAAACATGTAATCAGAACAATAGATATTTAAACAATAACTATCATCTTAAAAAACGTCCCAAAAATTCAATGCTCCAAAAAACTTCTACTTTCCTTTCCAGTATAAAAAGATCCTGTGCGTTATACTCTATACCTAAACTTATTAAAAGCTCTAGGTTAATTTCGAACACACTCCGACGTATAATTCAAGGTATAACGATTAGATTAGAGAAATTACTCTCTTGTCTAAGGTATAATGTCACATGACCTTTTAATTATTCTGTTTTATCACAGTCTAATTATACTGTGGTTTTATGAACGCAAAAGGTAAAGTTTGGTATAATAATTATTCGAACAGCTAGTGTGCGCTGTGTAGTGTATATTGCTTGATTGAAGTATTCATAATATTTCAATCAATACTTAATCAAAATATAATATATAGCTGTTCTGTGTCTTTCTTCTGTTATGTTCTGTGTTCTGTGGATCTGTGATCAAAGTAATTCTTTCTTCTGCTCTGTGAAAATAACGTGTGAAATGGGCAAAAACATTCTTATTTTTAAGCCAAATACCTTAGAAAAACATAAGGCTGGTTATTTAATAGGTTGTTATAAAGAATTCGAAGATTGTGAGGCATATTATATCACAGATGATGCAGTTTTAAATAATTTCACGCAATGTATAGGTTATGTTGGAAAAAGTTTAAAACATTCCAAATTAAGGATTAAAAGTCTCTTTATAAATAGCTGTAGCGGTAAAATAGTAGTCAATAACGATGTGTCCAAAAGTCAATCAATATTAGAAATTGTATACGATTATGAAGGTTTTAAAAATTCAGATATTGTTTACCGAGAATCGGAAAGTTACGGTAAACATTTCAAGAATTTAACTGATGAATTGAGAAAAAATAGACTTGGTGTTAGTGAAAATGGGAAAAAAAGTATGATCAAGTGTTCATTATTATCAACCATTTTTTTAACAGAACTAATATTAAAGGTATTTTGCTCAGTTTAGTTATTTTCAAGTGTGATTTCCTTATATTTTTTAGATTATTTATGCGTTTAAACCATTGTTACGATATTCTGCGACTTTTTTACACTTTAAAGAAAGTGTTGTTAATTTAAAGTGGTTTTTGAATAAACTTGTAGAAGAGAAAAAGCTCACACCCAAAATGGGAAATGCATTTGTAGCAAAAATCATAGATTTGCTGATAGGCATTATTTTATTGAACTGGTTTTTGAAATATGAAGTCAATATTTTAAGCTTTATTGAGACTACAATAGAGGTGGGTTGTAATTTACATGTATACTTAATAGTTCTTAAAATTAACAACTTTAATATTTTTAGGATATTATAACAAATCTGAAGGGTCTCTTAGTATATTTAATGGGGTCCCCAATTGGTTTAAAATTAAACTATTCTTTTAATAAAATACTAGGTAAATTTTTTTTTTACCATATATCTTTATGGAGGGTGTTTCTGCTGGGAATGGAATCTCTATTAACTTCGTCTTTTAAATTTCTGGTACTGCCAGGAGCTTTGGGATTTTCTTTTCAAGTAGCTATGTTTTCTGACATAGTTTCCATTGCTACTTTCCATGTTTACTGTATCTACGTCTATGCTGCCAGGTAGCTTATTTACTATTATCTAGGGGGGGCAGGTTATAGATTTTCTTTTAGATTATTTTTTCTGCAGATAAGAAGTTTAATTTCACTTTGGAGATTATTTATTGGTAGAAAATTTAATCCCTTAAGGCAAAGAGTGGATTCTTGTCAGTATTCACAAAACCAGTTGTTTATAGGAACATTGGGTTTTACGATTTTGTTGTTCTTGTTACCCACGACAACTATGTATTTTACAGTTTTTACCACCGTAAGTATTTAAATTAGAATAACACTGACGTAGTTTTCCACGAAACACCAAAACACCATATACTGCAATATATGGTGTTTCGTGGAAAACTACGTCAGTATTATTTTCCCATCAAAGGTTCCAACCCACTTCAAGAAAATTAGAAGTATTTTTAATTTTTTTAAATTCACGTTAATTTTCGTTGAGGTGGGAATTTAATAAATAACATTCGGCGGGCCGGTTTTTTAGATATGTAGGTTTTTGAGATCCTCAGATATCATGTAACACTGATATAATTTTCCACAAAACACAAAACACTGCATTCGACGCGCGTTTCGACAACCAAGTTGGCATCATCTGGAGATGATTAAAACTGTTTTTATAATATATAATATAAAAGTTTTAATCATCTCCAGATAATGCCAACTTGGTTGGCGAAACGTGCGTCGAGTGCAGAGTATAGTGTTTTGGTGTTTTGTGGAAAACTACGTCAGTGTTATCTTCACACCAAAGGTTCCAACCCACTCCAGGACAAATATCATGTGTTATTAATATTAATAAAGACGAGCCATTGTGGAGTAGGATTGACGTGACCATCGTGAGGAGTGTAGTAATTATATTTCACCCATAAGTTCGTTCTTAATGAGTAACTACAACTTGCAATCCCTTATATAATGTCAATTAATAGCTCTTTATGATTGTCAAAATACACTTGCATCATTAATAAACCTTCTATATAGTGTCCTCTGCTAAACTTCTATGCCAGGATGTAAATATTAAGGCATATTTTGAAAATGAACATTCTATATCCAAAAACAATATTTGCATACACTAATATCTTCTTGCATACCCATCACTAAGACTCTACTTAATATTATGCTATTTCTCAATATCTAGATTTTTACTTAACTTTAAATTAGAGATGGGCAATATGACTCTTTTCAAGGAATCTTATCGTACCGACTCTGTAATACAGAAGAATCGTACCAAAAGTCTGTATCATCCACTGTATGCTATGAGAATCGTTATGCCTACAGTACAGATTATATCGAAAAACAATGGGGTTTGTCAAGACCATGGTCATGACGGAATTATTTATTGGCATAGTATTTTAAAGGGGTCTATATGTTTTTTAGTTTCGATTGGTGATTTTGTTAATTGATGGAATTTTATTAAGGCTCCGATATTTATTAAACACGTTGCCTTTATATGTTGTAACATTATGGATTTTCAATTCGTCAGCGTAGCAGGTAAGTGTATTATAATTATTACAATTTTATCTATTTTGCCTTATTTAGGAACAGTTTATATAAAATGGAAAAATTGCGAGGAGCATGGAAATACCCAGATTGAAGCCAAGTTAAATACATTAACATTGACCAGCAGTATAAAAAAATTTATTCCAGATACTATCCAGCCAATTAAAATCAATTCTTTAAGTTACCTATTTCACTGTATGTTCAATGGGATATTAATTTAAATAAAAATATAGTTTCAGATCTTAAGCATTTATTTTTTCTAAATTTACAAATACAATATTAATAAATATTTTTGCCCTTTAATTATTATGGAATACGCTTTAAAAAATATAAAATTTGTACCTATATTATATAAAATAGAGGGAAGAAAAAATACAAACTATTTACAAGATTATAGGAGAAAGATTTTAAAAACGCAACACCCGTTTTTTTAACAAAAACCTACCTAAAACCTGTCATTTTATTGTATAAATTTGACAACTTCTATACAATTTTTACAAAGATGCTAATTATTAAACTATCATTAAACACAAACTATTAATATATATGTTAATATGTTAAGAGTTACCAAAATTATACAACATGTGATTAGGAATTAAGAAACAATAGATATTCAATGCGTATGTTACAAATTTCTACTATTTAATTATATATTACGAGATGATAGGACAAACAGATTTTTGAAATTCTTGTTTAATCTTTGACTGAACAACTTTAATTAAATTTGAACTTCGAACTTGGTAAATGTAATTTCTTTTAGTACAGTTAAAATTTCTGTTTATTTATAATTTACCAGACTACATTTTACAACTTATATAATATACAGGGTGTCCTATAAGTACCTTCCTTTAAGAGGATGACAGAATTTTGGTTATAATTTGTGTCTTGTTATTTTTTTTAAACACTTAAAAATGGAAAAAGGTGCCAGTGTTGAAAACTATAAAAAATGGCGCTCATTAAATTTCAAAAGGAGCAATCACTTAGGAGTTATTTGTATTTTAATATTGCAATAAAGGATAGGTATGTAATAATGGAAGATAACTACATGCCGCTACAAAAACAAATCCACAATATTTTCAGCTATTGTTTTGTAGAGCAATTTAAAATGTCTCTTTATACAATGAAGCATATAATTTAACAAATGTTTATAAGAACCCAATTTATTTTTTTATTCTTGATCATCTTGAGAAAACTGGAGACATAAACTTAAAATAATAATTAGAAAATTATCATAAATAAAAAAAAATTTTTTGTTCTTAAATTATCTGCTTTATTGCATAAAGCCATATTTTAAATTGCTCTACAGAATACAAAAATTTATTAGCAAATAACTATGTAGTACTTATTCTCTTAAAGAGGTTTTAGCTCTTATGCTTATATACAAAACTCAACTTGTTTTTTCTAGTTTTATCAGTCCCTTGAACGAAGGTAGTTAATTATGGGACACCCTGTATATTAGTTATTAGTAAGAACAAATCAGTCTAAATTTATAAATACAGTTTATATATGCAAAATTCCAATCAAACATGATTTGATTACAAATGATTTATCCTTGCACTACTGAAATGTCTCGCATAACAGTCTAAACATAATATGTCAAAACATTGAATCTACCACACAAAACAAAATCATAGTTGCTTGTTTTGCAAAAAAATTGGAAATGGATTATACCTACTATTGGAAAATATGCTGAAAAAACAACATTAATATATGTCGGAAATTGCTCCTCAACAGATCATTTGTTTCTTAATATATCAGTGACAAACAATAACAAATTAACTAAATAGTTTACTTGATTCATGTCATCAACAAATGACATAAAAAAATAAAATCATCACAATGGACCATTCACAATAATATTTACACCATATTATAGGAATAATTTTAGCATATTGTGTAATAATAGCAAAATTATTACCTACTGTTTATTTTTTGTTTAAATAACTTATTTATAAATTATTTATAAAACAATTATGCTGTAGGAACTATGTCTGACTTTATGGTAGAAATGACAACACAAATAATTTATTCACAGACTATTTATATCACAACGTAACTTAATATAATGTGTGTAGAATGTCCATAAGACAAAATAGGAATTTTATTAAAAAAAAAAAAAAATTGCCATCTGAAAATAATAGGGGGTATCTGAAGAATTAGACATACTAAATCATGTTTTTTAATCAAAACCAAATATTCTTTATTATTGTTAATTGTATATTTAAAAGCTGCTGTCTTCTTGCGAGCTGGGGCAACACAAGTACAGCTCCAGGGTTCAGAGTATGCATAAAGTGCAGTATTTTTTACCGAGAGCATTAAACACTGGTGCTACTCAATTCCCTTGACATGACACCGTCTTTTACTCGATGCATAAAACCCTTTGAGGTTAGGTTTCTGTTGTCATTTATTTTAACATTCTTATTGGAGCAACACAGGTACAGTTTAGGTGTTCAAAGCCTCAAATCAAAAGCAGCTAATTTAACACGTTCAGTTTGAAGTATAAACAAAAGACAAATGGCAACATAACCTATAACGAACAATTGTCAATGAGTTGTCAGAAGTTTTAAACAATTTTTAATAGAGGATTAACATTTTATTTTTGTTAGCAATATTTATAGTTGCCAAACTTTGTTCCTTACAAACTTTTTTATAATAGCGATAAATATCACTCACCCTAAAACATGATTTGAAATAATTGAATCAAGAAAACAAGATCAACCACGGATTCTAAAGGCACACTTTTGAAACAAGTTTACTAAAGTTTAATGCTGATTGATTGAATACAAATTTCCTGTTCTGTGATTGGTTAAGTACACTGTTTGCCTGCGGTTAGAGCATGAAAATTCGGCTTAAAATTTGCTTAATGATGGTCATTCTAACCTCAACGTGGGTTAAATGTCAAATTCGAGGACTTTGGCAGCATCGATAAGTTACTGGTAATATACACGCTTGGTAACATACAGTTATCAAAAATGGAAATATTACCGCCTACATCCCTATATATGTATAACACAATCATTATGCCTTCGCTGAAAAATGTCTACGTGTTGAAAATTACATCAAATATTGAGAAATTCCAATACATTACCCATAGAAAATTAACTTGAATAAATATACTACTACTACAATATAAAATTTTAATATAAAAATGCACATAAAATATTGCAACTTCTATGTATATCTAGAGTTTGGTAAAATAACTGAACTTAAGCTAGATGTTTTCTCTTAATGGTAAGACACAGAGCAAACTTTATTTTAGTATTTTTATTAGTATCTGCAAGAAATGCTAATTTTAAGTATGCCTCAAACTTCATACCACTTAAAACTAATTTATTTCAATTTTCAGATTATACTAGAGACCTGTATTTTATTTGCGTAATGGAATTTAAAGTAGTCTATACAGATAATCACACCACATAGGCATGGCCGTTAGTCTTTGTAGTTTTCAAAAAAAAAAAAAAAATTAATTGTCTAGTCTATTTCTCTTTTGGATTGGATATAAATGATTTTCTGGAATTATATCATTTATGGTCTGGATCTCTTCAGTATTAAATTATAAACTGGCATACTATTGGCATATGAAAATCATATAAATCATTACATTTTTGCTGTATTTTTATAATACTACTGTTCATGAATGCCAGATGGCACGCTACAGCATAATTTTTTTCATAAAATTAGTAGCTTTTATGTAGGTGCTATTACTAAGTGCCTATTGGTTAGTAATTCTCATTTAGTGACTCCTTGGAGACTTGGAGCTGGGCTGTTTTTGGCCGAGTGCCTGCTTTTGCTGTTAAAATATAAATCAAATTATTCCAGGAAAAGTATATTTTTATAAAAGGTACATAAACTTTTTAAAATTTATAAGAAATAGTACAAGACCAATAAAAATTGTAAAATTAAAACTTAATAATACAAACATTTTAGACTCTTAACTCACCGTAGATCATTTGTTGAAATATCTCTGTATTCATATCTCGATTTTTCTAGTCGACGTTCTAAGCCCTAAAAAATAAAAGTATGTCAAGAATACTCAAATTTTTAATAAAACCTATCAACAAAAAAAGTAGTAATACCAGTAAGTTACTATATACAGAAAAAAATAGTCCTCCTAAAAGCTTTTATTTTTGTTGAGGGGAAAATATTTTTATAGGGTTCAGTAATTTTAAAACAAAAAAAAAAAGTAATAAAAAGTTGAATTTTTAATTTAAATTTTAATTATATGCAAATATTTGATCAATGGGTCACAGGCAACAATTTTGCATGAACTTGAAGATTGTGTCAGCTAGAAAAAATATTAAAGTGTTGAAGTGTACTTAATTCTACATAAAATCTTAGTTCTACCGGGACATCAAAAATGATTGATTGTGACACTTCTCACTTCTTTTATAATCAAAATTTTCATTCAGGAGTTGTTGGTTGCCAGTTAGTTATTTTATTCTGCTTTTAATCTATGCCAACCACTGTAAATAATAAGTGCCAATAATAAATCATTGGCGGAGTGTGTGTTAATAAAATTTCCAACCTTGATCCTCGGTGGATCCACGTTGACTTCGGGACAAACCTCTGGCATATCATGTATATGCTACCAATGAGAAGAATTACATTCACGTGTGCAGTATCTTGTTAAGTTCTACCAAAATTTGCCAAAGCAATAAAATATGTGTCGGCATGTCTTTTAAGCGAATTGTGACATATTTTACATCTTACTTTAATTGTCTAATAATAAAATTTGGAGGGGAGGGCGGGAACGTAGTTTAGACATTGACAAACTTTTTTGATGTTCCGGTACATAAAATAAGACTATCATGATATATTTTCAAGATCCTAACTGTTTTCTAAACTGTGCTTTAAAGAAAATATCAAACAGCTAATCTAATGTCATGTAATATTTTTTATAAAGAATAAGAGCATTCTTTTATGCAACGTAATCTTTTGATGTTACTTGTTTAAAACAAAAGGTCTTCTCAAAAATTCAGCTTGTTAATACTTCCCCAAAAACTGTTCTGCTCAATAATTAGATATGATATAATTAGAGCACGAGGACAAACTTTCAATAGTATATAAAAAAGGCATTTTTTAGATATATCTAATATTATTAGAGTTTGAACAGAGGTATCGGTTCCTTGTGACGGCTTTTTTGTACACATAATATCGTATTGATAATGCCTGAGACATTCCCAAATAACAGAAAAACAGAAATTTATACACGATAAACCTTCACAGGCTACAGTAAATTTGTTATTCGCGATATCCCGAAATTGCAATTTGATAATACAATTATATTGCAGTAGCTGTGACAAAGCACTTTCTTTGGCATGCCAAATTTAATACACACATTTCCTCAGAGAACCATGAAAAAAGTGTGAGTGGCTTTTATAATTTAACGTAGATTTAATGGAAGTGATGGTTGGATGTAACATACTGTGGTCGAAACTGGATAATACACTTTTTAGACAATTTTTGCAAATGTGTATTAGTGGCAAGTATAGCAATGTTCAGGTGCCATCGGAGTCGAAACTTAGAAAAAAAATATTTATCAGTGGAGTGTGACAACTAATATTTTACAGAAAATTTCTCCTGGAAAATTTCTGGCTTAGCATGGACGAAACCAGTAATGCTTGCGGTTGAAAGGTGGTGAATAGTTTATTGGCGTTGGAGGAACAATGCATAGAAACTTGATTGCTTCTAAAGTACTAGAAACTACAAATTATAGCACTATAGTGAATACAGTGCACTCAAGTGCACAATATGGGGAGACAAATATGCAGAAAATAGGGACATTATTATTTGATACCGATGGAGTTAATTATATGAAAGCTGCTGAAAGAATATTGTAGGAAACATACCAGAATGTTTCATATAACATGCTCAACACATGAGCTTCATAGAATTGTTGAGACTATCAGGGAGTACTATTCTAATGTTGATAAATTAATATCTAGCGTAAAGAAAGCACCAGATCGTGTATGATTATTTCAAGAAATCGTTCCAAATATACCATTACCTGTCCACAGCCCATTTTAACATGAAGGGGTACTTAGCTAGAGGCAGCATCGTACTATTATGTAGCTGGAAGAAACAATTATTCTCCCAATTTACCTTTAGTGGGAGCTTTCAAAAAATCCCTTCTTGATGGGCAGTTTTGACCCTAAGATACATCTATTTATCTAGTCGAGATCATGCTTTCTTTTTTTATTTATGGTTATACAACCTTGAGTTTGATATAGACAACACATGTTTATTTGGATCTGCCTTTGAGGTTATTTACTTAACCCATTTGTCCCAATGGTGCCAACGCACATATTTTATGATTTTTTTTGTTAAATTCAGTAAATATTTTTGCATATCCATTTATAAATTTTATTATTATCAGTATTAGAGAACTTAGTACCGTTAACTGTTGATTTTTATTTTAAAACAAAATTTTTATAACTCAAAAATCAAGAAAAACCTCATAATTTTGTGTCAAAGGTTGAAGTGAATCTAAAATAGTAAAATATTTTATTATTGGAAAGTATTGTCAGTTTATGGTAGAAAAAATATATTTAAAATATAATATAGATAATGGTTTATTTTTATTAAATAATTACTGGTGTAACGGACCACTGGTTTTATCTATGAAATAAAACCAAGCTATTGCCAATCTCACAAGTCAGCTATGTAGCTAAAACAGTCGCCGATTAGTGTGTTGTTTAGTATTTGTTTGTTTCTGTGCAGTACACGTGATATTTAATTGAAATCAGTAAAATATGCGGAGGTATTTGACCAAAGGAAATTAGAAGCGTTGGAGGAGATCCTACGGATTTGGAGAATAATGATGAATTTATTACATATTTATTTTTATATTTTATAGATACAACTCATTCTAGCCTTGGTCTTAGCGGTGACGCCATGAGTCTACTTTATGTTGTGGATAAGCCAGTGAATCACCAAATTTTTTTTCACAACTTTTTTTCGACATTCAAACTCTCTTACATTTAAAAAATAATGGTTATTTTGCCACCGTACTATCCCGAAAATAGGACAAAATAAGGTCGAAAATTGTAAATCATTTGGTAAAAAAGACCACGAGTCCCATATTTCAGCATATGATTCTGAATTAAAAGTTTCTATTTATTTTTCACGGTTGTAACTGGCAAGTAATGTTTATAGTGTAGCTCCTGTTCAAAATGTTAAATGATATAATAGAAAAGAACAAGAGATGTACAGATACCCCAACCTATGTAATTGCCCAATACAATAAATATATGGGGGGGTAGATTTACATTGACAACGGAATTGCTAATTATAGAGCAAGATTTGGGAAAAAATGGTGGTGGCCTTTATTTTGTAATTCATTGGATGGCTTAGTCAAAAAAGATGGAAAATTTATGTCAATGAATAGAAATTTCCCAGTAGATTTTAAATCTTACTAGCCTTGCGATTTTTAAAACGATAAAACAATAATTGAAAGGAATCTTGCTCCTGCTATAGAGAACTGTATGATAATACAGGTCACCTCATGATTTCTCATGCCAATAAAGCACAAGGAGGTGTAGAATTTGCCATAGCCACACAATTTACATTTGTAATAAATGTAATGTACATTTACATACTTCATGCTTTGTACAGTATCACCAAAAATGAAACCGGTTTACCAGTGGTTCATGCACCATGAAATATTATAATGTTTTTTTTATTAAGTAAAGTTCCATGTAGAAAATAATTTACGCTAGTTATTTTATGTAAGATTGAAACTTTCTATGATATATTTTCGTTAAAATTATTAGTTATATCTTATGTGCCTCAAAATAATATTTCGTGTTTCCGCCAGTGGTTCGTGTTACGATCAGTATTTTTTTTATATACGTTAATTTTTTTAAATTTTTTTTTGACACAAGGAATGTATTTTTAAGTGTAACAAAATAAATATTTAAAAAAAATGTTCGTTTTTTGAATTTTTTGATGCTTGGGATATAATGGGTTAATAAAACCTTTTAGTTCGTTTTACCAAATAAGTAAACTACTAATATTGAACATATACTTGAAAATTTGTCCGCACTTTAGTTATAATATCTATTAAGGCCTAATACTAGGTTACATAAAACATATATATTTTTTTTACATTATAATATGGACAAAACACGCACCTTGGCAAACTACGGTTAAGATTGTCATTCTTTGTATTGTTGGATAGGCACACGGTACACTTTACTTGTCCACACTCTGAACACAGCCACCTCGACAACTAAAAGCAACAACATGCACAAAAACCATGCAAAACTAAACTTAATAAACTACTACTACTTAGAAATTATATCTACTAAAAAAATTAAATGCACCGGAAACTGTGTCATATGATATAATATGAAGGTCAGTAAATTGTCAAGTACATCATAAAAAAAAAACAGATTCTCAGTTTTTGATTCAAAACTAAATTAAATTACAAATTACAAAACCTGTTTTCATCAACCGCCTAACGAAGATTTATACAACAATTTATTATTTTTAGAAAAAATAATAAATTAATTATTTGGATATTATGTAAGCACCCTTTCAAACCTAACATGATAAACAATAAACTACCAATAATCCAGTCAGTTGAAAAACAAAACAAGGCCGTTGCCTTAAAAAAAGGTGGAGTAGAAACCATTTTGATACACTTTGTTTAGGTCAGGGCCCTGATGAAAAATCCAAGTTTTCGACCTTGGGCAGGGGAGGGGGTAGGCGTGAGCCGCCATCTTAAATGAAAGGTGCAAAAAATTGGTTTTATCAAGATTTGTAACTGCAATAGTTGAACAAACGACAAAAAGGATACATTTTTTTTTGTAGGTCTAATATACAATGAGTTACAGCGGTGGAAAGATGAACATTTTCCAAAAAAAATCGTCACCATTTTTGTTGGTAAATTTTGTAAGAACTACACTATTTTATTTATAATATTTTTTCCACACCACAATAAAATTATATAGCGAAATCTATTTCAAATTACAGTGATTTTTCTTGTTACATATAAATTTTATTACCGCAGCGGCGGCCGCGTGGCAGAAATTAGTACAGAATATTAATATTAGTGTGTGGATGTTTCAAGTTTCATTCTATGTTTTTTTGTAGCAAATGTTTCCTAGAGCAGGTATAGACCGTCTCTCGTCTTCTTTTGTTTCTTTTGTAATGGTCGAAAAGTCGTCCCTTTCTCCGCTCTCTAGAGAGCAGCATGGCAGCATACCGCGCACTCGCAGTCCTGGTTTAACACACACACAGGGTCAGTGACCAGTGTTGTAAACCCTACTGATTATTCGGTAGATCTACCGATTTTCAATGAATTCTACCAATCTACCAATTCACATGCAAATCCTACCGAGGAGCAGACTGAAACTAGAAATCTAATGACTGATCTATTTGAAAAATACTTCACATCAATTTGAATCCGCTTTACAGTTTCCAGCGACCTGTATCCACAACTATGCATACATATATAATCGCACCTGAGTTGCTCCGTCAAACGGAGAAAAAAATAATAATATAACCGCAAAACTGGAACATATGTGGATTAGGCCTACTGGGGATACCACAATAAAAAAAAAAACGCGTCAATTACTCTCATGGTGGTGTGGAAATGATTTTATTAAACACTATAATGATGTAATGAATAGCCAAAAAGAATAAAAAAAAAAAACAAAAATGGAGTTTGATATTTTGGAAAATGTTCATCTTGTAACTCGTTACATATTAGACTTACAAAAAAAATAAGGAATTTTGCCTTCTAACTTTGTCCTTGACATTTTTATTGTTAGATCAACCGTAGCGGTTATTTTGAAAGAAACAATTTTTTGCACTTTTTCATTTAAAACAAGGTCTTGACCTAAACAACATATATCAAAATCGTTTCTCCTCCACCTATTGTAGGGCAAAAATCTCTACTGGCTGGATTACTATAGTTTCCTATATTTTTCAATATCATTATTATCTGAATGCGCTAGTAAAAAAGTTTAATGTAGACAATAAATTAAACAGCAACATTATTTATTATTTCTTTTTTAGAAATGCATAATACGAAGCAAATAAAATTTAGATTTTTCATCAATTTATTTTATATAAAATCCAGGCATATTTTATGGTGTCTAATAAATGCAAGATGATGTTAGCAAAAAAAAAAAATGGATTAAAATATGTAGCACAGAAAATAAAAAAAGTCTTCCTATTTTTTTACTGCAACTAAGCCATTATGCACTCTCACTGGAGTGAACATATTTTGTTTGCCTTTACTAATAGTCTAAGAGCTAGTGGCCTCGAAAACATACGAATTTTGACAAGGTTGGAAATATGCAAAATGTTAGTTTAGATCGCCTCAAAGAAGGAATGGCCGGTATTGCCAAAGGGCGTCGGTGGGATGGGCACCTTTCAACTTTTAAAAATAGGGAAAAAATGCAAAATTTTATTCATTTCGACAAAGCTGAAATTTGCAGTAATGATAGCTAGTACCATCCTATTAATGAAACAAAAATTACCATACCATTTGATTGATGGAAACTACCTGCCATATCAAGACAAAGGTTGCCGTTTTGAGGTGAAATTTACTTATTCCGACAAGGCTGAAATTTGAACAGTACCTAGGAAAAATAAGCAAAAGACAATATGCAAAGAGTCATACCGATTGGGTGGTGGAAAGGGGGTGCCATACCATAAAATTGATTTTGATATCGGAATAAGTAAATTTCACCTCAAAACGGCAACCTTTGACTTGGTATGGCAGGTTGTTTCCACCAACCAAACGGTATGGCAATTTTTATTTCTTTAATAGGATGGTACTAGCTGATTACTGCAAATTTCAGCTTTGTCGAAATTAATAAAATTTTGCATTTTTTTCCTATTTTTAAAAATTCAAGAGTGCTCACCCCACCGACATCCTTTAGCCATACCGGCAATTCCTTCTTTGAGGCGAGCTAAACTAACATTTTGCATATTTCCAACCTTGTTGAAATTTGTATGTTGTCGAGGCCACAAGCTCTTAGACTATAATTTGCCGCGTACAAAAAGTCAGCTATTTACATAAATGAAATATTGACCAAAATCTGAAATAATTGTTTCAGATAACACCTTGTACATCCGAATCATCTGACAATTTATTAACCTTATTTTGCAATCAAAGTAAGCTTTAGTGTATAATACAATTGAATTATTTTACTGCACCACATTTAATAAATTAGCCTGTTTCTTTATACAGGGTGATTCTTAAGTACATCGACAAAATACAGAAAATAATTCCCAAACTTATTTTGAGAAAAGCTAAAATGGAGTCTTGTCCTTAACTGCTTCGTTTCGGAGATAGTTGAAAAAAAAAAAAAAAAAGTTTCTGAATTTTAATATTTTAAAAAAGTGCAGGTGTACAGTTTCTCTCTTATGACATGGCAATATTGTTTTGATTATTTTTCATTTTTAAACTCAATTATTACGATAAGTATAAATTAACTGCTCACTGCCGTTTCCACTTTGCTTTAATACACCCCAAAGCCTTATTTACACCTAAACCAGCTCATCATACAAGAAAGATGAGTGATCTTTTTTTATGTATTTTCAGATAGTGATTCATAAAAACAAAATATATCAAAATTCCGAAGACCCCATAACAGTTGCAACTCAAAATAACAGGATTATGCTTACTTTGCTTATCGTAAAAAAGATAAAAAAAAAAACATTCCCTCCAATTGTACTTTAATTTTACTCCTACACCACTTTTGTATAAAAAGAAATGCGATCTGCCAAAAATGGATATTAAAAACATATATTTTACTCAAACGGAAACAAACACGGATGTCATTCAGCAGAGCAAGAGAGACCTACATCATATCTTTCACTAACGACAAAAAACATTTTAAACCTACGAAGTAGGTATTTCTTTTTACTAAAAATTCAAATATTTAAAATGAATTATTGTAACACTGAAGTAGTTCCAACAAATACCAACACTCGGTACTATACTTGCATTTCGCCAACCAGCTTTAATCATCTTTCGATGATGCCAACTTGGTTAGCAAAACATATGTCTAAACTACTAGTGTCAGTGTCGTCAAATCAAAAGTTCCAACTTACTTTAGGACCAAAAATTATTTTACAGCAATATAATGTTTAACCTACTGAATGACATACATTTTCCTATAAACTTTTTGATTTAAAAAAAAAAGGTACGTGACACAGGCAAACCCACCAATTAAAGCAAAACATGACCAGTTTACTTACGCCAACTTTCCTAATGAGGTCACTAACTATATTCAAGGCCATTACCCTCGAGGCTGGTGATATGGTAGCTTGAAATTCGTCTGAAAATATATCAACCATGTCTATACTAATCTGTAGCTATGTTACTAATTTCTTTCAAAAATATATAATTTTATATTGGGGTTCCGCAAACAACACCCAGTCGTATCTATGCAACTGATTGGAGAAATGAAAAAAACAAAAAAGGCAGGTTTAGTAGAACATGCAATGAAAATACATGCAGCCAATTGCAACAAGACTCAATTAACACAACCATAAAAATTAAAACAAAAATTTAGTTGGTGAAAATAATTTATTTAATATTAATTACAAAATAATTACTACATAGATTTGGTGTATTAATCACAAAAAAATAACAATACTGCTAGTTATATTATTTTTAATACTGTCACATGCTTAAGTCTTCTTGAGTCTTGTTACCGAATAAAAGAATTTAGGATTACAATTAATACAATTAACAACAAAAATATAGGAACGCCAACATGCTGAAAGTACAGAAACAACAAAGTCGGCAAGAAAATCTACGGCCTTTTGTAGGAACTATGACAAAGGTATATCACAACTAATATAATAATTTATGTAAATCATACACTACTCTAAACTAAACATACATAAATTGTAGGCCTTACAATTCCGAGAATCAATTCAATTAAACCCAATATCACATTTAGATACTTTCACAAAATTACTGGGAAAAATTCTTTACTAGAGGTTAATAATATTAAAAACAACCTAGCCTTGAAAAATTAGTTAAGTGCACTTATGATTATTACTGGTTATAATAGGCAAAAAAATCTACGCATATGATATGATACAGAGTTGCACGACTTAAAAATAACAGTCATACAGCTCTAGAAGTCAAAAAAACTTATAGGTGATTATTTATTTCGCTTGTTTTTGCCACAAAAAAGCAGAAAACGTCTTAAAAGCTTTATTGATCTTACGTTTTATTGGCGTAGTTTGAGTCTCATTTTCTTTAAGTCGGTTCGAATCAACTATCGAGTTTTTAAAACCATTCAAAATTCGTTCGTTATCAGGCCCCGTCTCTTTCTCTCGTACCAGAAGCTCTTGTTTCAAATCTAAAAGATAAAAGAAAAACATTTAACAAATTTCTGAATCATTTTATACTGTAGAAAATTATATTTGGATGTACAGACATACAAAGAGAAGACCAGCCAGTTATATTATATTGGCTATAAGGTTAACAAAAATCATTAAAAATTGTGCTACTAATGAGTAACTACATTTTATAATTACTATGACCATTGGTTTACAATACATATACAACGTTATATTTATAGCATATAACTGTTTTCTGCGCCATTAAAATTAGATTACCATAATTTTTTTTTAATATAATTATAGTTCAGTTTGACAATCTATTAAAAATTAGTGTTATCATTTAGAATACCAAGCACTGACAAAAAATACTTGAAGATATATATAAAATGCCTAAAAATACTTATATTGTAATGAAAGAATAACAATATAAACCAGTTTCTTTAATTATAAATTTCAAGTGCAACATATTGATTAGATATTATTGATTTTTATTATAAACCGATTAAAAAAATAAATCAACAAATTAACATAATAATAAAGTAGTTGATTGTAATAAAAAAATCTACTTACCTCTCGTTTCATCGGCTAATCTCTGCAATTTTTCTTTGAGGCTCTCCTTTTCATCCACTTCCGACTCGAGTATGGCATTCCTTTCAATAGCAGAATGGAACGCCGCTTCAATTCCCGCAATGCTTTCTTCAATAATCCTCCGTGACCTTTCTAAGTCGTCATTTTTCTGTTCTAGATCACGGATATACTGTGCCATTTGAGATTTTTCTTTTTTTAAATCTAATAATTCAGTCTCTATATTAAGATTTTCTTTATTGCACTGTTCTATTTTCATCTACAAAAGAATCGAGCATTCATTTAAGGAAATATGATTTTAAGATAACTTACTCTTAACGACTCTACTTCATTTTGAGCCCTATTATTAGCCAAAGTCAGTTCTTTAATTTTTTTCTCATTCTGGTCTATGGTGGCTTCGTATTCTTTATCTAACTGCTGAGATTCTGTAATAAACTCATCCGATTCCTTTTGTATTCGTTCGGCACTAAAATAGTCATAATTTAATAATGACATATTAATCAATTTCTGAAATTGACTTACTCTTGTAGATATTCTTCGGCCAAATTCTTCCAATATTGAATTTCCTCATCCTTATTCTTAAACTGTGGTTGGTCCACTTTATTCATTTTGACTTGTTTTATTTTAGTTTAACCAACAATGACATATCCTGAAACTAAATAAATATAACACGTTCAAATATGAAAACACACCTGTGATGAAAATATGTTTTGATGCAAGATTATAAATCTTGGTTTTGATGTGTAAAAAATTGCATTATTTTTGGTATTGTCAAAATTGTAAACATGACTCATTCACACTGCATTATAAAATAATTTGACTGTATGAAATTAAGCGTTAATAAATGGCGTAAAACGATTATAATTATGTTACTGTCCTCATTACACAAAGTAATTACTTACAAATCAGATATAAAACACAATTTCCGTCTTATTTTAAGAATATCTACGCCATTAACAAGATGGTGGCCTACTTAAATGTCAGTTTTGTTGTTTTTCAAATTTTGACCAGTAGTATGTGCGCCATCCATGATACAAATTTGTATCATGTGCGCCATCTACACGAATTTGAAAAACTAAAATATAACAGGCAATTTTTAACGAGCGCTAGTGCACACTCAACATTCGACAAGCGTCTAGGCAGACCAATTCTACTTGGCTGCAAAGCTTTCCGCATGCGCGTTACGCTGTACTCTCAAAAGTGAGACAGACAACGGAACAGTGTAATAAAAATCCTTTTGGAATCATTTGCCAGTAAGGAACTCGTTAGACGATAGAAAAGATACTCGCCTCGCACGCTGTGGGTCCAGGGTTCGAATCAGAAACTAATTTTTTTTTTTTTAATAAGTATTTTTTAGTTCGTTATTAAGATTTTTCTTGCCCTTTATTACAGTTTGTTTATTTTCCTTGCCCTTTATTATAGTTTGTCGTCTTAAAATTCCTAAGTTAATTTGGGTCTCGTTGAATTCACGATAAGTATTGATAAAGAATTTTTTAGATAGATTCTAGTATGGTCAGGCGTCAAGTTAATAATACAGTAATAAACTACCTATTCATAAAAAAAAATAATTTCCTCTAGATATTTTTATCATGGCAAGTAATTTTGAGTTTTATTCCAGAGTTTATTAAACACAAGTGGGAAAATGTTTCCCAACTGCGCATGCGGAAGCTTCAAAGCCAAAGTAGAATTGGTCTCCCTAGACGCTTGTCAACATTCGACCTGTCAACGGAATTACTAAACATTTGAGTTAAGAACACGGTGAAAATAAACATTGTTGTTTGGATCTTTGTGGGTTTCAATTAGTAACCGTATGAATTAAATAATCAAAAATAAATAGAAAGTCTTTTTACGATGTTTGCAATGTCATCACAGTACAATTTAGGAATATTATAATGACGTAATATTTAGTAATCTGCCAGGTTGAATTTGCATTTCCTATTATAAGTTATATGGGCATAAATTCGTAAATGATTATTACTTCATGTCCTTTGAGTTCACGTTGAGCCACATGGTTATGGCACAGAATAACATTGTTGGTTATTCTGTGGTTATGGTTTTTATATGGAAATTATTCACTGTATGACGTTATGACTTTTCGGGTCCATGTAAATTATAATAATTTTAAAATAAAGCGTTATGCTCTTTCTGTTAAAAAAACCTCCCTATTGAAGAACACCTCCCTATCATATTCGAAACAGAGAACAAAATTATACAGAACAAACATCAAATACGTCGAAGACTTTGTGAGGTTACGTTTGGACCACTGACTTGAAAATTTTAAATATGTTTCGCAAGTCTGCGGAAAAACTATTAGCAAACAGTATGATTTTTAACGCAAAGGTAAATTTGAGACTAACATATAATTGTATTTACATAAAATTCTCAGTTTTCAGTGAGGAACTACACACCAAGAAGAGCTTTAATGTACGTGCCAGGTGATGATCTTAAAAAAAATTACCAAAGCTTTGACTTTAGACGTTGATTGTGTAGCTTTAGATTGTGAAGATGGTGTAGCTATTAATAGGAAGGTAGGTACATAGATCGTACGTAAAATGAAATGAGTTTTATACCTGAAAAAATAAAAATAAATCCAGGAGCAGGCTAGAGCAACTATTCGAGGGGTTTTGGACAAAGGCAGACCTGACCAAAGTAAAACCGATTTAGGGGTAAGAGTCAATTCTATTGACAGTGGCCTTTGCCACTCAGACCTTGAATCATGTCTTTCTGGTAATAATTTGCCTGACACTATTTTATTACCAAAAGTTGAGAGCAGCGAACACTTGAAATGGGTATATAAAAGTCATTTGCTTAGTTATGGTTATTTTATTTACAGTAATTAAGTTTGCAGATGAAATAAGCCACTTAGTTAAAAATGATAACAAAATTAATTTAATAATTTTTATCGAATCAGCTATGGCATTTGTTAATTTGGTTGATATTTGTAAGTCAGCTGTACAACTTTCAAAACGTTTCAATTTTGTGCCAACTACACTTGTGTTTGGTAGTGATGATTTCTGTGCAAATATAGGTAGGTACATAATAAACGAGAAATATGTCATGTCCCTACTTTCCATTTTCCAGGTGCCACACGAACTAGTAATTCCATAGAAATTTTACATGCACGGCAAAAATTGGTTCTTACGGCAAAAGCGTTTAATTTGCAAGCGATTGATATGGTGTATATTCAGTATAAAGGTAACTAGAATCAGTTTGTTAATATGTGTTTATTTATTTTAAAGTAATATTGAAATATAGCTAGTATTATTTGTTAGTATATGCATAAATTGAATTTCTATTATCCCACCAAAGAAGTAGATTATGTTTTGTTTGAAGTTTATTTTACTCAGTTTTATTGGACATAAATCGGGTAACTAATTTACAGTCAGCATACATAAAGTTATATGCTAAATTTATAAATTTTTCATATTTACAAAATACTAGACAAAGAAAACTATAGATATAACGAAAAATAAAAATAGATTTAAACTCTCATACACCACTTTATTGCTCAAAAAATGAAAGAACCATGTTTCACGCTTTAACTGATAGGAAAAATGACTAAAGAACCTATTTAAGTATTTTAAAATATTTGTTTCCATACAATACCTTTTATATCTAATATGTTACTTACCTTATGACTTTAAATTAAAAAAAAAATAAAAAATATATTTATATTCAATTTTATTCAAACTTATTGCACCCCATAGCCTGTAGGTATATGTCTATAAATTAAAAAAAAGAAAGAAAAAAAAAAGAGTACTTGTCTTCATACTTGTGTTATATTAATTCAAAAAATATTTTGTTTTATTTCGATTTATTATTTTACATTGTATATTTTTAATTTGTTAGTAATTTTTGAAGTCAGTGTAAAAGTAGCCACGCGTAGCTCATAAAGCTGATACTTTTAACGAAATTGCTGCTTCTAGACAGAATTATCTTTGGTATTTTGTACACGTACAAGTATCTTACTGACACTTCTGTGTGTGTGTTTTTTTTTTTTACTTTATTTGTTTGTACATAGGATTTTTACAATTACATATTGTAACAGATTGTGTGTATAAATAAAGTATTTATTATTATTATTATTATTAATATGTACTCAATGTTACGGGTCATTATAACATTGTAACACATTTTCCCGCACTGCAGTTCCAAGTTTTGCTACACATTTCTTTACTGTGTTGGCTATAATTTCAATAAATTTTTTGTTAAATAGTAAAACTGTAGAACATTTGACCCTATGTGTTTTATTATTATTATTATTTATTATACAATATCTGGGTAGGAACTGATACAAAATTTTGAGCGCCTAAGTGATTTGGAGCTGGATATCTAGACTCCTGTTTCTTTCTAACCACTATTAATTAATCCCATGAAAAGTATTTGTCAGGATTTTAACAACCTCTACCGCGATGTAAAATACATTTATTACATTGAACGTATTAAAAATAATACATAAAATAATATTTTACATAAATTGATATTATATTTTATCAAGTCGGTGTTGTGTAAGGAGGTTTTTATTTATTATTTGTTTTAAAATCAGATTTGGATGGCTTGAAGGCTCAGAGTGAAGAGGGAATGAGAATGGGATATACAGGAAAACAAGTGATACACCCAGGACAAGTACCAGTTGTACAAGAAGCTTTTTTACCAACTAAAACCCAAATAGACTGGGCACAGGGATTATTAAGATCTTTTGAGGAACATCAGAAAACTGGAAAGGTACCTGAAAAATGGTTAATAATTTTGTATAAAGAAAATAAAGGATCCTGCACACAAAATTATGTCTCACTTAACTGTTTGTTATATCTATGTGTAATTTACCTACAAGTCTGTCCAATATAATATTGTCTGTCAAGATGGAAAAATAAATTTGGTTATATTTTTGTTTTAGGGGTGCTTTTGCCTATAGAGGAAGTATGATTGATATGCCGACGATGAAACAAGCTCAAAATATTATGAAATTAGCTAAATTATCAAAATAGTCCTTATATAGTGTATTTTAACTCATTATGTGGTTTAATACTCGATTTAATGTGTTTTATTCAATAATAATAAATTTTGTTTTAGAATTGATATAGTTTGGTATTTTGTTTTTTGTAATAGTCATAAAGAATTTGTAAATTTAACCACAAAACATTTGTGGGCCTTCTCACATAAAATATGTGTATTTTTTAAAAACTCTGTATATTATTGAAATTGTATAAATGTTTTAAAGATCTGTTAAAAAGGAAACAATAAAAGGAGTATATTATTATATAACTGTTTTTTATTTATCGTATTCTATACTTTCGCGAAATGGATGAAAAATATCAGTCCACTGTAGTGTATCAGGTAAATCCTCAAACTTGCTGACTTGTGAACAATTTTCTTCATCATCTTCGTCATAATTTTCTTGTTTGTCTTCTGGCATGTATTTAGTAAAAAAGTCGTGTTTCTGTTTATTAGAAGCTTGCCCCATAAAAGGCTTTGCAATCTGTCCTTTTACTTCCATACCAGTACCTACTTGGTCTTCACTATTCATATCTTTAGTTTGATGGTTGCCATGGCTGTGTCTATTATGGTGGTGATGAAAAATTGAGTGAGGGGTTTCATGATTGTTTACTTTTAGAGTTTCGTTAAATATTCTTTCAAACATCATCGGATTTATCGCTCCTAAAATCTGGCCTAAATCTTTATCTTGTTGTTCTTGATTGGCATATTCCTCATAGTTATTTTCTTTCATACATTGTTTATGGAGTTTAGAGGCTGAGCCTAGTACATCTTCATCTCCGTTATTTTTTCGTATAAACTGTTTTCTTTGGTCTAGGGTAGCCTGACCTAAAAAGGGATGCTGTATTTCTTCAGGTAGTAAACTTGCCCCCACCGTCTCCTGATCTGCTTCTGGTTGATTTTCGGCAACGCTATAGTTTATACGATTTTGTTGCCGCACTGGCTCTTGTTCCTCAATATCCTGATTGTTAATTTTTTCATGGATCTGTATTTTCTGAGAAGCACCCACTTGATTTTCTATTAGGTTTTCTTGCAGGGCTTGATTTTTTTCTGAAATATTTTTTTATTATTAATATTTAGTTTTATATATCAAATAGATCACCAATATCTGAACTCTATTAATAAATATTCTATAAAAATCAAATAAAATAAGAAGTCATATGAAAAATGTTGTTTAAGCGGTTTTTTTAAATGCGAGTACCCTTTAATTATTTTCTTTTATTTTAAGGGTTTTTATCATTTAAATGAAATTTCATTTTAGGATTTTTTCTTGTTTTTGAAAAATTCTAATAGTGGCAATTAAATTTTAAAAATAGGCAGAAAACCAGCAAATGTGTTGAAATTACCATGACTTTAATTAAATTTATGTTATACAAATTGGAAGAAAATCTTTAGATTATATTTTATTAGATTTTTATAGCCTATTTATTAAATAATGTACTAAAATGCAAGATTTGGCAGCGGCATTATTGAGTACAGAATTTACTTTATGTTTTGCAATTATTCCATAATTTTCCTCGCGAAATTTGTTATTTAAAGCAAAGATGTTTACTTAAAGTATTTATTACATAAGCCGGCCATTTTTTAATTGATTTTAAATTTGAGAGTGGTTGTATAGGCAATTTTTAGCTCTTACGAAATCGTAAATAAAAAATTAGGTATCACATTAAAATCTAGTGGTCACCCGGTATAGGTAAAGTACCTATATTAACTTTTAGTTAACTTTCTTTAATAACCATAATTACTTAATATACAGGGTGGTCCAGTTTCCGAGGCACAAACTTCAGAAATGTGTAGTGTGTGTATAACTTGGATACAGGGTGTTGAAGTTTCATTAAGAAAAAGTTTATAATTTAATATCTAAGGGAAGACAAAAGCTATCGTTTTAAAATCTGGGACACTGCCTTATTGTGTGTAAAGTTGCATTTACATTTCAGGTCAAAAATAGTTACAGAAAGCCATTGGCGTCGATACTGGGGTTACATACTCCTTTTATAGAAATAAGTAGAACGCCACTGAATATTTTTGAAAAAATTTTAAACTGCCAAATTGCCCATGGTAAAATCTTTTGTGCAGACGCTTAAGATCATCTTAAACAAAAGTATTAGAAACGCTATGCGAAACAATTAACCATATATTTACCTACATGTCAAATAAAAGATCAGTGCGATTAATTATTGTGTTATTGGTTATTACTTTGTCCTTGTAACTGTAAAAGTCATGCTGTTTAGTAACGAAGATATGCAGATATTCAGTACTGTTAGGGATTCTGTGACGAATATGCTAAGCGTAACAGTTCGTGAGTATCAAAGACCTTTTCCACATATGGACTTCCAGATTTTCGCGTTTTTATTAGAATACGTCTCTGTTTTCGCAAATTGACTTGCGCGTAAATAATGTACCGAACAGAATTCGTAGAAATAATAATCGAAATCGCATATTCTTCAAGCTTTTAATAATAATCCGAGGCTGAGCTTGTCGCAGAGCAGCTCAGTAGCTGCAAATACCAAAAACGCAAATATTACGAAAGTTACGAGATGACCACAGACTATAGCCCGTGTAATATTTGTTGGCCCGGACCAAGCAGATATTTTATCATGGGCTAACTATCGAAATTGTGCCCCCTAAGTTAAAAATGGTGTTTCCAGATTCTAAAAAATTTTGATCATAATAAACTCATCAAAATTTTAAATATTTTAAAGACCGCCAGAGAAATAAGCTATCATGGAAAATTTAGTTTAGTTTTTCAAAAATATCCAATGGCGTACTACTTATTTCTATAAAAAGGGTATATAACCCGTATCTACGCCAATGGCTTTCAGTTACTATTTTTGACTTGAAATGTAAATGCAGCTTTACATAGAAATGCGATATGCCAAATTTAAAAACGATAGCTTTTATCTTCCCTTGGATAATAAATTATTTATAAACTTTTTTTTTAATGTAACTTAAATACCCTGTATCCACGTTTATAGCGCATTTTTTTTAATTATGTTCATAGAAGAAACTCTTATTATTTTTACATCCCAGCCTAACAAAACTTCTGTAACAATTCCATCAATAAAAAAAGCGGATCTCCTAAGCAACTGTTATGTCATTAGGAGAGTCCTTGTTTATGTAGTTCTGGCGCTCAGTAATGTCCACACATATTCTATAGTATTGAAAATGGTAAATATGCTCATTCGCCAGAGGAAGGGCTGAAATTATATTGACGGCGGCATTTTTACTGTAAACTTACATAAAGTACTTATACAAAATACACGGGCCCTCCGAAATCTTTAAATTTTAATAATAATTTAATTAATGGAAATAAAATTAGTTTTTTCTCTACAATTTCAAGGTGTGCAATCGATGGTAGACTCATCAACACTGCTTAAAATATCAGTTCATCAAATTAAAACGTTATTTTAGGGAAGCATTTGAGGAACATTTTAAAGATCTACTTTTCGATGCAAAGTCTACGTCAAGAAGCACAGCTCAAGAACATGGCGGCAGTAGACGCCAGAAAATAGTTGTAGGCTATTTTTCAGTGTTGCCAAATGGCTGATAATTACCAGAATGTTAACGATAATCTCGGATTTTATCTGGTAATGAGCCTCTGATAATTTACGATAATTTTTTTGGAACGTAATATTTTCTATAAAATTATTTACACCTTGGAAAATAACTAATTTGTTTCATATAAAATACATAATGTACATTGAATACTGTCCCATTTTACAAACTGTGATGAATAGTTGGCTATATTTCGTTAGTAGTTGGTGATAATACGAGATTATGTTTATTCAGCTATGCTCAATTATTTCATAGTTGTATAGGTACTACAAAATAAATGTTACGCTGTACGAAAAATGAGAGCTCTGCCTCTGTTTCTGCATCTAGTGTATATCGAACTTATTGATTTAAAAAACATCTACTTCTAAGTATTGATATTTGTTTTACTTTTGTTTGTTGCTTTTGGATATTGACGTATTGTTTGAATTAAAGTATCTGGTAATATCCTAGTTATTTTATGATAATCACACATAATGAGGGTTAATGCGTTTGAATTCTCCACGAGAGGTGCTAGTGTACGGAAAGGTCAATGTCACTGAACGTTAATGTTTACCATGGTTTTCTAACGCTAGTTTTTAGTAATTTTTATAAAAATTAGCCGAAAAACATTTAACACAATGATGGCAGAAGGGGAAAGTAGTAATTTACTTGCTCAGTAGGGAAATTATTGTACTTATCAGCAGTGTCATGTCATTAAAGTTAGTTTATATCAAGAACGAGTGTGATGAAAACAACGAATGTATATGATTATTACTAAAGCTGCAAATCGTTTCTGTATATCATCGTCGTAGAGCACAGATGTACTTACTGTCGCCGGCATTCATCTTGACCGTGAAACTCTTTCTCCAGTCCAGTCTATCTTTATCTTTCGAGTTGTGTACACGTTAAGTCATTTGGACGTATTGCATATTGTTTTAGTGTTTTTATTTTATTTGTTATGTACTGTATTGTTGATATTAATTTAATAATAAAGCATGGCAGACGTACGCAGGGGTAGAAAACGGCCATTTGCTGACAAAGTGAATAAATTCATAGGTGACTTCCCGGATTTATTCTATGTTGGTGCTAAAATAATTTGTAGTGTGTGAGAAAGATTTGATGTGCTGGGATAAGCGTGATTGTGGACTTCACGTAAATAGTGTACACCATAGAAATAAAAAAAATGGCGTGCCTCCGACAACACAGTTTATGTTTGATTTACTATTAATGCTGATTGCCTGTGATGTTGTACTTCACATCTCGATAAACAACCTTTTCGAGAGTTCTGGAATAAATACAATGCCCAGGTGAAGTTACCAAGTCGCACAACGTTATGTAACTATCTACCAATTGTACACGTAGACATGGTAAATAAGATGAAATGTGAAATAAAAAAAAACACGGCTGTGGTTATCTGTTCGTCCCGGTATTCTTGAACCAGCACAGGCGATTCTTACACATTGGGGAACATGGTTGCAGGCAGCTTTTTATTATGCTGATTATTTCCAACAAATAAAAGCTGTGATACTACAATTCAATCCAGATGAGGCTGCAGTTATTAAGGAAAGTCAGACAAAATTCGAAGATATTTCCGTTGAAATAGCTTTAAAAAATATTGCGAAGAACTATAAACCATTACATGAAAGCATAAAAAAATTAGAAAACAGTGCGTTGACGTTAGCGGAGTCACTGCAAATAGTGGACGAAGTAAATCTACTGCTGCACGTCATGTATTACATCAGTAGATGTCGAATGGTCGTTTTCAAAATATAAGAATATATTTTCACCAAAGCGAACATCACTCATGGAGACAACCATAGAAACATACCTGATGCTGCAAAATGGCTACACCTCTCCAGTTTGTGATAAGCAAGCTAGTTAAGAGGGTAAGTTTTACATACATTGTTATAATATGTAAGTTTATTGTTTCTCGTATTAGTTAATTTCGCGTACGCCACTGTCCCACGGAACAGTTTTGACAGCCCTAATTATTACTCACGATTCTCTGTAGTAGACTCTTTTGGTAACGCATAATCGTCAGGATTAAAATGTTTCTTACAAACACACGAATGTTTCGAAGGAGTAAAATTATCTCTATCAACCACTGTTTTAGGCGAGTTTTGTCTCTCGGAAGCATATGTCCGCCTTTCGTTTCCTAACAAAATGGAACTGTACAACACTGAGGCACAATTAACAAGGTTTTTTATTTGCTGGTGTACGAACTAATTATAACAAAACACTATAAACCCGCGCCTAACAATAACTTTTGACACGACCTTACTCAACCAGTGGCGCCAACTGGTGAGCTTGAAAACGTTAGCCCTCATTAATTCATAAGCTAAATACTTTAGGAGTGTGTTCGAAATTAACTTGGAGCTTTTATAAAGATTAATTATAAGTATAACGTCACATGACCATTTAATTATTCTGTTTTATGAACGCAAAAGATAAAGTTTGGTATAAGTTACTTACTTTTTTTTTACTGTTTCTGTTCTTGATGTGGTTAACATGCATTTCCTGATATTTTTGCATGGACGTTTTTTGAAATGTTAGTTATTGTTTAAATATCTATTATTCTGATTACATGTTTTTGAGGTTAGACCCTGAAATGGTCTTTTTCAGTAGGCAAGAATAATTGACTATTACTATAGTCATTCCTATTTTTATCATTCCAGCTAATGATCTCACAAACTTTCGTTATTCGATACGCTTATCTTACAATACTATTTACTATTTGAATTTTCCACAACAGTGTCTACAGGCTGTAATGTTTTGAATTGCTGTAAATTGAAATATTTAATGCCCATCGCAAAAAAAATTATATTTGAAATATCTTAGCTGAGAGTTCATCTGCGCATGTCGAGTAAACTATAACGTGCTCATCGAGGTGGTTAAAGTAGAGTGCATTCAGAGTGTTACACCGACAATTTACGAACGACATTAATATTTACTCAGTTCAAAATTATACCACTTTTCGAAGCGCTAGTGTGCACTCTGTATATTGCTTAGGGTAATTTCGGACGGCTTCTAGAGGTAGGGTTGATGAAGCTGACTTTCTCCCTCAAAAGTGCAAATTAAATTTGCTCTACTTTTATCACCAACCTAAGTTGTTTTACGGTTACGGAAACTGTATAAAAAGAATTTATTATTTTATTTTACATTTATGTTACATACCGTAAGGGTCGCCACGCACCCGCCGCAACTTTTTGTAGCGCAACGTTTCGCAACATTGCGCAACGTTGCACGCTCCAAATTTGCTTTGGAATCAGATGGAACGGGCGCGCACCGCGTGCAACGGTGCCATGCAACGTTTCGCATCGTCTCGCAACAAGAGGGCGCTGCCGAAGAGGAGTCGTCAGTCTCCTCGCAACATTCGTGGGGTAAAGTACATTTTTTAAAAACAAGTGTTATTATAAATGGAGAAAAAGAACTCATTCGGCAATAGTTGTAAAATTTTTCGGGATCTTTTCTTAACTCACGAATGAAATCAGGGATATTCCTTTTTTTGGTTAATCGGGTGAACCAAAAATCTATTTTACTTTTGTTCATCCAATAGCTCTAAAAATTGCCACAATAAAATAGTCGTCTCTGTTTGCCTATCCATTTTGTCTGTTCAAAATCTGTGATGAGTTTGGGGGAGCGTCAAAATCTTACCAGAAAACACTTGTCACTGGACGATGCTTATGAATAAACTGAATTTATTACCTGTTGCGACCCAAATGTTGCATGTAGAAAATAGATCGACTTTATTGCATTATTTCGTTGCGCAACAAAAAAATTGCGAAACGTTGCGCTACAAAAAGTTGCGGCCGATGCGTATACAACCTAACACAACCTAGGTTAGCTAAAACTGGTGGTAAAAGGAAAGCAACTTATATTCAATTGTATAAATTATTATTAAAACGGCCGATTTAACACACCTCGTTGAAACAAGAATTATTTATTTAGTAAAACTAAAACTTTTATCAGGCACACACACACAAACTTCTTCAGCCTTCTCATTTAACATCAGAGACAACCCTCTGTTTAACATATGATATATCGCAGCGCTGCCAATTTCCGTTTTACTCCCCACTGACTGGTTACAGGGCTGCCACCCAAATATTTGTGCATACCTATTTAAATAAAGATCATACTATCATAACATAACATTATTATTAAATTATATCGATTTCGAGCATAACAGTAATTAGTAATTAATTCTGAATTCAAGTGATTTATTTTTAAAAGGCCCACAGATCATGATTATAATGTTAATAGATAACTGTAAAAATGATAAATTGTCATATTTATGGACGAGAACATTTTCACTTTAAATTTATTGGGGGTTTAAATTATGACGAAATCGTACTTAAGTGACGTTATGTGTAATATAAGAAAATACAGAAAATATCTTTAAGTAGGTATGTCACACGTGACTAATCGTAATAACACGTCTAAAACCGATATTGAATCGTTTCATAATAATTAGATGTATATAGTGATGATAACTGATAACAAATAAGTATTACATACATATATTAAATAGAGTATTATTCCCTGTAAGATATATCATAATTGCTCTATAATTAATACATTCCTACGCAAATTTTCATTTTGTAACAAACTTAAAATCGTTTTATGTATTCAGTACATCAATACTAAATGCCCTAATTACGCAATGTGATTACGAAATATTTAAAAAACATTTTGATGTTATGAATACGTAATGGTGATCATATTACTGTTATATAATGTTGACATCTTATAATTTTATAGTAAGTTTATAAATACTAATGACGCAACTAAAGAAGATAGAACAGTGTGATACAACAAGGTTCTCAAAAATATCCGAGTTTGTGATGTAACTGATCCAAGCTGGTTGGCTGGGCTACACGTTCCTGAAAGTTGTGTCTCGGAAACAGGACCACCGTGTATTTCACATTTAATATTATTACTGTGATAAAAATAGTGCAAATTTTTTCTGTATGAATGTATCTTATCCAACTTACCGATATCCTGAGGTTTTTTGTCATATAGTCTCCCGGCATCCTTTTTCTCTATTAGGGGCGTCGCATTTCCTAACAATTTCTTCATTTCATGTTTTATTTTAGCAATAAAATCTTTTAAACTATTTGCTCCTACTATTGACTTTGCTTTATCAAGAATATTCATAGAATTTCCAACGAGGTCTTCTTCGTCTCCATTTTTAATTCTTTCTACTCTTATACTTTCTAATAATTGTTTAAATGCATTTGGACGCCTAAATTTAGACATATCGGACGATTTGGACGAGTCGAAGAATGAACTTCTAGGTTCTATTACAATTTGTTCAAGTTCGACGTTTTTGTAATTTGGGTTCGATACGCCGACGGCGTCTAAAATATGCCCCATTTTTACAAAGTCGGGTTGTGTTTTACCTAAAAAAGAAATTATATCTAGTCGGAAGAACATAATTTTTTCCCGACAATAATTATATTATACAGGGTGGGCCAAAAGCAATTATTGCACCCCTAGATTTTCTCTTAACGTTGTTGGGCTTAAATCAAAGCTGTATGGATTCAATTTGTACAAAACAATTAAATAAAAAACTGAGAACGTTTTCATACATTAATTTTTTTAAATAACTGTCATGTCTATAATCTCATTTTAGAGAAATTTAAAAATAATATACTACACTTTCAATAGCAATCAACACAAAAAGATTCACACATGTCTAATTCTAGTTTGCAATGTTACTACCAAAATTGTCGAGGACTTTGTATTAAAGCTAATGAGTTACTCGTATTACCGTTAATGTTACTCATTTTGATATCGTTGCTCTAACTGAGACATGGTTACATAATGGTATACATGAAACGGAAATTTTCGATGAGGATATTTACAATGTTTACCGTCGTGATCGTAACTTTAACGCATCTAATAAATAAATTATAGTTTAAAAAACTAAAAAAAACACGCTTTAATAGCAAACCGAACTAAAAAGTAAAAAATAATAATGAAGTGATTAACAAAAAAATTCATTTTATTGTAAAAAGCGTGGGGTGCTTGATATCAATTGTTATAAATATTTTATTGGTAGGTATTAATAAAAGTAGAGTTATCATAAAAATATAGTAATAAATATAGTTTAAAAAAAACTAAAAAACACGCTTTTAAAGCACATCAAACTAAAAAGTGAAAAATAATTATTAATATAAAGTGAAAACAATAATGAACGAAAAATACTAGTATTATTGTGAAAAAAGCGTGGGTTGCTCGATATACGAAAAATATGGCACAAAGCGCCCCACGCTTTTTTCACAATAATACTAGTATTTTTCGTTCATTATTGTTTTCAGTTTATATTAATAATTATTTTTCACTTTTTAGTTTGATGTGCTTTAAAAGCGTGTTTTGTAGTTTTTTTAAATTATATTTATATTGCTTATTGATGCTGATATTATAACATATTACGATCCAACAGATATTTCTGAAAGAAAAAATATTTTTTTATTTCAGCCATGGGATTTGAACTCACGCCCGAGGAGTCTGTCGTTTCGCGTCGACTAAGACTTGCCCGCTCGGCCAACGACTGAACTGAGAATCACGGAATATACTTACAATATTAAGCCTCTTGCTCTCACGCAGAGGATACGTGAGGAAAGGACTGGCGATCCTGATCAGGATAATGATATAAACTTATCAAATTATTGTATTGTTACCGGTTCTTCGTAAGTGTACAAAGTTTCAATTAAATCTGTCCGTTTAAAGTGGGTCAAAATCGAGTCCAAAGAGTCGGTTACAAACAAACAAACAAACAAACAAACAAACAAACATACAAGTGAAGCTAATAAAAGCGTGTTAAAAAGCACCCCACGCTTTTTACAATAAAATGAATTCTTTTGTTAATCACTTCATTCTTACTTTAAACTTATTAAAAATCATTTAATTTACATTGAGTTAGTGGACTTTCCATCGCTGTTTAACAAAATCTTAATATTTAAACATTATTTTTTACTTTTTAGTTCGATTTGCTATTAAAGCGTGTTTTTTTTAGTTTTTTTTAAACTATAATTTATTTTTTTATTTTTTAGTTATGAAACGAAAACAAATGTAATAGTCTTCAAGAGACGCGGTTTTTATAACATGTCATATGTGACAATAGACCTAAAATTATTTCATTCATGTTCTCGTAATCTAACGGTATTCATTCAATTAGTGGTTAATTTTCTGCCAACTTATCATGGATGCGATATTTTGGCGAATGCGCCGATCACACAACTTGGACATCCGCTTAGAAAAATTTTTATTAAGAGAAATGCGTCGATACGCATTCAAATTATTGTATTGTCATCGGTCCTTAATACGTGTGCAAATTTTCAATTTAATCAGATGTCTTGAAGTTGGTGAAAATTATGTTGAAAGATTCCGTTACATAGATAGATACATACAGGTGAAACTAATATAAAGCGTGTTAAAAATGAGGTAGCAGTGTATTATTGGCTATAAATAAAAAGTATGATTCATTCTTTTTCAATATCGATACTATATGTGACACTTTTTCAAACATTGACTTTATTGATATTGTTGCAGTTAAATTAAAAATTGATATTGACTTTTTTATATATCTTTAATGTTTGTATCCCTCCAAATGCAGATTCCGGTACGTATGTTACTATGTTTGACTCGTTTGAATCCTTATATCTCATTTACGGTTCTGATATACTTATTCTTGGAGACTTCAATATACCCGAATATTCTGCTTATCATTTAAATGGTATCCATACTCACAATGGTAACTCATTATAAAACTTTATAAACAATTTTAATATAAGCCAGTACAATTTTGTTTCTAACAGAATCTTGGATCTTGTCTTATGTAATAAACTTTGCAATGTGGTTTATTCTCCTGAGATATTATTAAAAGAAGATTGCCATCATCCAGCCCTCCTCATTGCAATCGATTCGGAAGTAGAAGCGAGGTATTTTTCCCTAAGTAACTCGAAAAATGATGAGCTGGATCTAAATTACAAAAAAGTTAACTTTCACGATCTATCTTTAGAATTGTCTCTAACTGACTGGTCTTCTTTATCATCAGTATCTGATACAGACAATGGTGTTGATATTTTTTATAACATATTAAGGCAAATATTAATAAAACATGTCTTGGAAAAAAGTAAATTGAACTATAGTAGACAATTTTTAAGATGCTTTTCCAAAGATGTCATTTATCTGTGGAAGGCGAAGGAAAAGGTTAAAAAAAAATATAAGCTCTCTAAAAGACCTGAGGATCATGACGAATTTAAACGTCTTAGGTCATCACTTATTACGGAGGTTTATGAAAAGTTTGTTGAAAATAATCTCAAAAATTGTTGAACTTTTTTATCAATTCCAAGAAAAACCACACGGCTATTCCATTTACTATGGTTAATAATAATCAGGATATTGATAGCCCGCAAGTAATATTGTACTAGTTCTATTGAACACTGTACCGTTAGAAACAATTTCTTAACTAGCAGAGCTAAAATAAGGTGAAAAAAATTACTCTGAATAATTAAATTTTTATAACAAGTAGAAAGGAATGGGTGAGGCCTGCAAAGTGATGGAATCCGCCGACACGTGTTTCTGACTTACTAGTCGTTATCAAGGCAGCTAAAAGTAGTAAGGATGGGCACAACTTAGGCAAACAACACAAAGGAAACCACTGACAGGAAGCCAGTCGCTCACTTGACGGGCTTCACACACATCAAATTTTAAGTGAAAAATCTAAATTATACCTAATGTATTTCCTACTCGGTTGTCTTCTTCAGATATGTCAAAAATCCTTGGAGTAATCAGCACAGCTTTCTTCTTAGATTCTCTAGTTATTGCTGGAATTAAACTGGGAACTAATCTGGGAGCTGTGTATCTAGTGCTGTGGATGGCGTTTTTAGCGTGGTTGGCTATGTCTCCAACGTGAGATATGGCTTCTTGCCCTGATATTACACTTCCTCTGATAGCTGATCCGACCTATAAGAAAAAATATTTTGTTGTTTAAAATCTCACTCACTCGCTTTTCCCTGAAATTCCATAACTGTTGTACGTGACTTTACCCGAATTACGTTCTGTTAGGAATAATAAAGTTATGAAATTCATTGATCATTCATGTATTCCCTGTTTCCTATTCTCCTTGGGCTTTTAAGGTCAGGATACATAAGTGCCTTCTTCACTCTTCTAGCAATCACGCCCTCTTTTGGTACAAATATTAATAGTCTTATCTTAAGATGTTGCTCAATAATAATAATAATAACTTTATTTGCAAGGTAGTTAGAAACAGTTTGTAACTTTATGTTATGCGCAGTAGCTTTTAACAACCCTTTTGTAACAACTACACATAGTACAATTTGTGATAGTTTCAAACTGCTTCTGATTGCTCTAAGAACACACTTAATAAAAGGAAATAGGGGCGGCAAATTAATAATATCAGATTTATAAAACTTCCATGGTAGGTATAGTTTATTATATGTATGTTTCTAGTTTGTATCTTTAATTTTTTTGATAAAGTCAGCCCTTTGCACTAGACATCAAGAAGTGACAAACATATTTTATCACCTTAGTATCAACTCCCAGGAAAGCGGGCACCCGCAGAAATAAATACCTGAAAATTACTGCAAAATCCATGGATGATTATAACCAACTTCTTGATAGTTTACATACACAGACCGGTCGGTGCGGCGCCGCGTCGGCAGTCAAAACGACACCTAATAATTTTCTTATGTAGGTAATGATGTAATGAATATGCATGTCCAAAAGATAAAGGTAACCTGGAAATCGTATTTTTTACTCACTTTTTATTTAATATTTCTGGGAATCGTAAAAAATCAAACAATAAAGAATAAAATAGAATAATGTATATTTATATTTAACTAAAGGAATAAATACAAATAATATTATACAATATGGTAGATTTAACTTTAAAAAATAAACATAATACAACATTATAAATTAATTACCTAGAGATATTCGTGCGTGTGTGAAAATGCAAGTATGAATATTTATAAAACATAATACAGGAAAAAAACAGAATATAGCATATGTATGTATGTGTGTATATATATGTGTGTGTGTGTGTGTGTGTCTATATATATATATATATATATATATATATATATATATATATATATATATATATATATATATATATATATATATATATATATATATATATATATATATATATATATATATATATATATATATATATATATATATATATATATATATATATATATATATATATATATATATATATATATATATATATATATATATATATATATATATATATATATATATATATATATATATATATATATATATATATATATATATATATATATATATATATATATATATATATATATATATATATATATATATATATATATATATATATATATATATATATATATATATATATATATATATATATATATATATATATATATATATATATATATATATATATATATATATATATATATATATATATATATATATATATATATATATATATACATATATTTTCTTTGTCAATGTATACTCATTTATATTTTTAAATTTAATCTTTATTAAAACATATTCTATGATATAACTTATAATTATGGTATAATGGACAAGCACAAACTTACTTAAAGTTTAGATGCCCAAAGAATATGTAGAGATATTGTTAATTTAATTTACTGTTAATAAAATGTATTATTATATTATTATCTGTGAAATAGGTAAATTATATAGAATTTATACAATGAAAAGGGAAAAAGGAAATGATCCCTAACCAAATGTGCAATGCTACAGGTCCGCTGTTCATAGACAAAGGGCTTGGGTGCGTAACAGTGGTGCATTTAGAGGGGTCGTAGTGGTAAAACATCGATTTTTTTCTTTCTAGAGTGTAGCTAAGTCGTACACCCCTGGAATAAAATCTTGGTTAACATTGGGTCTCAAAATTTGGATTTTGTTAGGTATTGAAACTAAATTATCATTTGTAGTGAATTATAATAACCATGAATTGCATATTTCCTAATTAGTCTGTCCACAAACTTTTGAATTCAGCTGAAAATGATAGATTTATCAGCATTAAAAAAACTGCAACAAAAAAAAATTTGATTTGATTTTTTTCAGAAACTTGTTCCAGCGCAGTGAGACTAGAAAACGTTCCCAAGACCGAGGCCAGCATCGTGACGTCACATGCTTGCTGCCTATAGAACAAATTAAATGTACATTTACATTAATCTATGCCCATAATAAATAAATAAATTAACTAGTTATAATAACTCAGTAGTCCTAGTCCGATGTGCATAGAACATAATTCTCTGTGTGGATAAGTGAATTAAAAGAAATATATCGGCAAGAAACGGGTGTTTTGTTCCTGGTATATAAGTACAACTAATAAAACTCTATCTAAATTATCTGTAACCGTAACCATATCAAAGCAAATAACAAAACAGTTCTGTGTGTGTTGTATACAAGGCGTTTCAAAAATGGTATGTCAAACTTCTAGATAGTTTTTTGTTTTTTCAGAAACTATTGGAGATAAATACGATAGTAATAATGACATTTAGAAACACACAATTCCAGTTGATCTAACTTGCATTCCAAGGTTTGTAATTTGTTCTCCAAGTTTCCCAAAACAAATAATATATTTCTGGCAATACTTTACAATCCTGTATCTAATGGTTAATTTTTTAGGGACATGCCCATAAGAACTTTTTTGCTTATTTTGGTCCATAGTATGTCCTATAGAAGTTCGGTATAGTATTTCTGAAACACCTTGTATACAACAAAGAACTGCTATTATGCGTATAAAATAAGTAGGCACCTGATATATCTATGTGCTCCATAAATACTATTTATTGTTTATTTGTTAAATATTACAAACACTTTATATTGTTTATCAAACTATCAAGTTACACACCTTAATAATGTGTACATTTGTCAAATCGTGCGAATCGCCATTCTGAAAATTGTTCCATTTCTTTATTACGTAATAAACAAACATTAAACCATGTAACCATAACATTCCAAATAATGGTACTATGGGCCTCGTTCTGCCAGCGCTTATGTACAATAGATCTGTTGCCAGCCGTTGATCTACGAGCGTATGAGTTCAGCTCAACCAGCAAGCATTTATTGGATTCAAATAACGCAAGCAGTTTCTGCGGCTGCTGTTATGATTACCATTGATTCATATTCCAAATAAATATCAGATATTGGCAGTAGGCTCTAATATATCATTTAACTGATATTAACGCATATCCATTTTTTTGTGGATATGCCCCTATTATTATTTGATTGTTGTCGGAGTTGGCGTTGGCCGCAAGCGAAAGTCGATGAGAACAACCGACGAGCGTGCATTTATACGTATTAAGTCGAATGTGTTGAAACAAAATATATGCAATCCGAGAGCTGATGATACGTTAATACGAAATGTGAAGTTGTCAAAACTACATTTATAGTAATATTTACATATTTGATATACTTTGATATGATAAAATAATATTGACCAGCACAAGCGTTATATACAATATAACTATCAACAAAGAATAGTGGGGAAGTGGACAAAAAATAAAACAACAATTATTTCAATTAACCTGTTTCTAGGACTATATTCCTCTTCATCAGAATCTACAAAACATATTACAATGAGATCTTAGGTTTCAAAAACACAATCAACAATTTATTAAAAAGTGTAAAATGGTAATCAACCAGGTATGTTATTAAAATACATACCAATTGAATTACAAGCAACATATGATTATGTCAGTTATGAAATGAATAAATAACATTATACAAATAAAAAGTAGGTACTAAAAACGAACAGTCACAAACGAATTAAAATAATTAATTTTAACCACAACTTTCATTTTACAAACGAAATAGGTTATAATCTCATATAATATACGTGTACTCTTCTTCTTCTAATAAAATATTTAACCTCATAAGAAGACAAAAATTAGGTTAAAATGAATACAGACTAATCAATACTCCGCACTACCTCAAATAAAATCACACATAAACAAAAAACAAAAACAACGACCCTCCACCAACAATCGAAAATTAGACAGCCCCACCAACAATACAGATCAAATCAGTACATGTATAATAGGTCAATAGATTAGTTTAAATTGGTTTAAAGCGTAATTATGGAGTCTCATTTTCAAGCGTTACAAAAGGCCGGTGTTCAGCGCCCCGTAAGCTAAGAAGTAACAGAGTACAGTTCACACTGCATTCATTTAATCATTTATTTAATATGTTTATATATATATATATATATATATATATATATATATATATATATATATATATATATATATATATATATATATATTAAATTTTAAGGATTTTATATTACCTATTTTTTTGTGACAAAGGATGATTAGAATGAAAATTCATTAGTCTATTTGAATTAATATCTTTCCCTGTACAAATCTGTTATTATTTTTTCCTCCTTGTTTAATAAACAAAACATCTAAAAAAAGAAATTTTGTTATGCTCTTCACATTCAGTCCTAAACTTTAAAAAAGGATCAAAAGTGTTGAATTCATTTATAACAATAGTTTGTTTTTTTTTGGGCATGCTGTCAAAATATCATCGACATAAAGAAACGAGAACGATACATTTTAACCTAATTTTGTCTTCTTATGAGGTTAAATATTTTATTAGTAGAAGAAGAGTAACACGTATATGAGATTATAACCCATTTGTTTGTAAAATAAAAGTTATACTTAAAATTAATTATTTTAATTTATTTGTGACTGTTCGTTTTTAGTACTTTTTATTTGTATAATGTTATTTATTCACTTGATAATTGACATGACCATATGTTGCTTGTAATTCAATTGATACGTATTTTAATAACATAGTTGATTAGCATTTCACACTTTTAATAAATTGTTGAGTGTGTTTTTGAAAGCTAAGATCTCATTGTAATATGTTTTGTAGATTCTGATGAAGAGGAATATAGTCCTAGAAACCGGTCAATTGAAATAATTGTTGTTTTATTTTTTGTCCACTTCCCCACTATTCTTTGTTGATATTTATTTGGACACTAATTAAAATACAATATATTATTATTGTATAGTGAATATTGTATGTACATACAAAATTCAAGGTTTTTGTTAGGTATAATAAAATCTTAATATCTAAATTCTTGTGTAATATGTATGGCGAACATTTTTTAATTTTAGTAATCATTTAGATAAAATTCCTTGTTGGAATCCGACCTAACACCTAGGGCGAGAAAGCGCCCCCCTACGCCCTCCCAAATCCGCAACTGAAGAGGATATGGCAGTATTTTTATAAATCTGTATGTTTGTGTGGTGGGAGATTGGCTCCAGAAAAGACTTTCCAACCCCAGAAATATTTTTTTTTGTTTTATAAAAAAGTTTGACATTGATATTGTATACTCTTCATCTTGCCATACATTTTGACCTTTTTTCTTAGTTTTTCATTTTATGATCTTGATAAATCTTCAGAAAAAAATATTTAAGAATAAAGGTGTTAAAATCGTCGCATGAGAATTACGTGCTTCTAAGTAACAATTCACTGTTTTTACAACACAACGAATTTAAGGTTTTAGTCTCTAGAAAAGTCACTTTGATTCCATTTTTATATGTAGAACGTATGGAACGAAATGATTCAGCCTTTGTTTGACATAATACATATAGAATGGTTTATATTTGTCCAAAATTGTACGAATTATAGAAAAATTAATTAACTTTGCATTTGTACATAGAACCGTGTGTATCTGTAAAGCATACTTTAATATAAAAAAGAAATTGTAGCATAGGTTTAAGTAATTTTTTCTTCATTAAGGAGATGATAGAAAAACGTGTAAAATGAATATGATTTATTTGTGATTTAAATATTAACGTAAAACATATATTGTAGCAAATAACTGGTCCTAAAGTTAGATAACTAGTCCTGATGTGAAGATAATACTGACGTTGTTTTCCACGAAACACCAAAAAACCATATTATACTACACTCGACGCGCGTTTCGCCAACCAAGTGGACATCATCTGGAGATGATTAAAACAACTTTTACTGACATAACTAAACTAAAACTGAACCAAAACTTTTAAACATTTCCAGATGATGCCAACTTGTATGGCGAAACGCACGTCGAGTGCAGTATGTGGTGTTTTGGTGTTTCGTGGGAAACTACGTCAGTGTTAGCAAATAACTACTTAGGATTATATGAAAATGAGGTTTATGGCACCATCTTTCATTCAATAGTGAAATATCCTAGTTAGAAAGGTGCAGAAAAATGTGTACAGTAGATTGTATTAAAAATTTCTGTTTTGAACAAATCGTCGCAGAAGCTTATGGTTCTCATGCGACGAAATGCACTAAATAAAATTACAATGTTGGCTGTGTCTGACATGTTTGTGTTTTTGCAATTTGTAATTAAAACCATATTTTTTGTGTAGGTAAACGTAATTAAAATTCATAGAGAATATTATGTTTGTAGTTTGTAATATAGAAAAAATTAAAATAATTTTACATCAACCTTTTTTTATTTACAAACATTAAAAATTAATATACATATTTGACCTATATATTATTATAAATAAATAATTTCATTTAGGTATTGTAGAGATTGAATGAGTCAAATTTAAAATATGTATTGACGGTACCATTTCTAATAATATTTAAAGGGGGATTACGAACAACCCATTTACATTTTCGTTTCCCTAGGTAAAATCAACAATATTATGAATTTTAAAAGTTTCTCACGTTCCATCAACCTAAAAATATAAATAACAGTTTATAGAGTACTGCCATATCCTCTTAATAAAATATGTTTTTATAATTAGATTAGACTGCAAATTTCTAACCATAAACCCAATATTTTACAAAGAAACAGTGCATCTCAGTTATATCATACATTGTAGACCCAAAGTAGACCCAATTGTAGCCTCATCTTTTCATAACATTTTGGTTTTTAGTACTAATATGTCATATATGTTTTTTCTCCTTCCTATTAAGAGTGATATACTTAAAATAATTTTGGTTTATGTCTGCCAATTTGAACCATAGGTTTTTTAACCTATTGACGTCAAGGTTATTCGAATCGGTTAAGTAGCAAATAAATGGCTCCAAAAAATTTTTTGGATTTTTTCCCATAAAAAAGTGTACCAAAAATGAAAATGTTAAGATAATTGGGTCTAAACTGGATTTTAATTGTGCTGCTAGTAATTTCTATAGGGTGTTTTGAATTTTTGATAAAATCATAGCCTCATTGTTACACCCTGTATTTAAAGAAAAAATGTTTTTTTTCTTAACACCAGCATGGCTTCTCATTTCAAAAGAGTTGAACCACAGAACAACAAAAATAAACATTTAAATCGGACAAAAGGTTTAGAAAATAATCAAATTCAAAATTATGGTAAATTTTGGATGGAGCATTAATTTTGGTCGTTAGTATATGTTGTTGAAGTCAGAAATAAAATATCTATCGATTAGTACACTAATATACAAATTGTTCCATTTGAAAAATTATATAAGCAAAAAACTGTAGAAAACTTTTTTTCAATAATTTTTTTTTTACTTTTCAAATAACTTTTCTACATCGATTTAAAATATGGACACATTAAGTAGATCACACTGTACATTAATATATTTGATTTTTTTCAGTTCTGTATCTCGGATCTTAAAATGTTTAGGAATGTATACAGTAAAGACTGGATTAATATTACCTACTAGAGAGAATGCCAACAAATATCTCGTTTTTTTTACAATTTAATATAATATCTGGTTATTATCATACCCTTTGAAAAGTATCCATTATACCATCAATTGGTCGTTCTTCCCTTAGAGTTTCTCCTCCACTTCTCGAAAAAATGCTGGGGTTTATGGCACCAACTCTTTCATTATCTCGTTGTGTGTATACAATATCGTATTCAGAGGGTATTAAAAAATTTTTAGTGGGAATTTTCATAGCGGCCATAACAGCGTTTTGAGCTGCACCAACCATATTTCTAACATGGTACAGCGGGGCCTTTTCGTGCTCAAAGGCGTTCCTAGTAACAGCCCCTATATTTTTCAGAGTTTTTGACATATCGAACTTTGCCCTCGGGTCAGAAACTAATCTGTAGAGTTTAAAAATTGATAATTAGGTTTACCTATTTAACACGAAAAGATTATGATATGAAGAAATTGTTGTACAGGATGTTAATTAAATACGTGGACAAACTTTAAATGGTAATTCCTTATATGATTTTAAGGCAAAAAGTTCCAATACTGACAATTTATAGAGTATGTCGTATTAAAATGTGCGATAAAAATAAACAAAATTACAGCTAAAAAAAAAATAAATAAATAAGAAAATACAATTTTGTTCTAATTAAATGCTAAGAAGTAGCTAACTAAGGTGGCTTTGAAAACAATGGAATATTTAGCTTGTCAAACGTTTGTTGGTTTACCGGTTGTATTATTATGTCTTTAAAAAATTGTGTTTAAAATTCTCGTTAATTGTATTCAAAATGCCGCCAATTTATACAAGAGATGAAAAAGTGAACATTATTTATGTGGAATGCGGAAAAAATGCCGTTGCAACTAGACATCTTTATGCCGAACGATATCCTGATAGACAATGACCAGCGATAAATTATTTTAATCGTCTTGAAAATCAATTCCGAAGTGAGCCCAACAATGATCCCGAAGAAAATTTCATTCTTGACGAAGGAACTGAAATTAATGTTTTGGCTCGAGTAGAAGTTGGTAAGACTGTTTCTTTAAGTCAAATTAGGTTTGAAATGGAAATTAGTCACCAAACAGTAAGCCGAATTTTGCACAAATACCACTATAAATCTTTTATATACCAATTGCATCAGCACTTGTACGAAAAGGATTACGAACGTAGGATGGAATATTGCAATTGGATTTTTCAGAATAACGTGCAGTCAAACAATGATTTTTTTGGGAACGATTTTATTTTCGGACGTGTCTAGGTTTACAAATTTAGGATTATTTAACCGACAAGATACAAAATTGTCACAAGAAAATCAAAATTCATTACGGGAGGGTAACTTTCAATTGCGATTCGTTTTCAATGATTGGCTTGGAATAATCGGTAGTAAAATCATTGGTCCAATAATATTTAAAGGTGTCAGATACTTGGGATTTCTGCAAAATTTCTGCAGTTTAGCTGAATTACCTTTCCATTTACGATAGGGAATGTATTTCCAACAAGATGGCGCTCCTCCCCATAATTCAACGATAGTAATTGATTACCCTCAACAGAGATTCGGAGGAAACGTAATTTCGACGAATGGTCCTGTGAGGTGGCCTCCAATTTCACCTGATTTAACACCCCTTGATTTCTTTGTTTGGGGTCATTAAAACAATATTGTCTACACAACCGCCGTTACAACCCGTGAAGACCTGGAGCTACGAGTAAGACGCACAATTAATAGCATAACGGCCCAGCAATTGGCCAACGTTCTTCGAGAAACAGTTATGCGAGTTTAGAAGTGCATTGACGTTAATGGACAACATTTTGAACAACTGTTGTAATGTTTTGTGTTCATTTTTTGTATTCCAAATCCACCTTATGCATAACAATGTAATTAGAACAAAATTGTAGTTTCTATTTTCTTTTAGCCGTAATTTTGTTTGTATTTATCGCACATTTTAATACGACATATGAATAAATTCCCTCTTAATAGTACTAATAAATGGAACGGTACCAATGTGGTTCCATTTGAAAAAATTGAGTTTTGTCCCAAAAACTATTTTGATGAACTTTATTTGCTCATAAATCACGTAATTTAGTATTTTTGACGGTATTTCGATTTTTCTAGCATTACACGGGTCATTTAGAATAAATCGAAACCGTCATGGCACACTTTCGTCATGGAAAACTAAAATTTATATTATAAAAAATATTGACGTTTGAAATGTCAGTTATTTGGTATCGTTGGGTTCAGAAAATTATGCAGAATTCAAAAATGCAATAATATATAGGGTGTTCCATTTAAAAATCGAAAGTTAGTGTTACTTCCGGCGAAACAGGAAGTGAAAAAAAATCACTTGTATGTCAAAAAGTGCTGCTTATTATGTATATAGGATATCCCAAATTTCAATCATCTTCAAAACTAAAGGAGAAAAGGGGGGTGTACCATGATCATGTTATACCCAGTATACTACAGGAAAATACTTTTTGCGCATATACGAACTTGAGGGTAGGTGCCATGCGGGCTGTACTTCTCACAAAAGTTTTTTAATTCAGTGTGCTCTAAGAGTTTCCATGATAAATATAGTGAACAAAACAATATGCATAAATCGTAAAGAAACGTGCTATATGCAGATTGTCCTGATATGTTCTGTACTTTATTACTACGATGAACTAATAAACACGGTCTAGATCTCGTTGTGAGTGCGGTTACTGTGCTTTTCTATGGGATCCCAAACAGGCCGGTTGGGAAGTCTGTCCGGGACTCATGAAAATTGTCCGGTGTCTATTTATGACATATGGTTGAATAGGGAATTTTAGAATCTATCCAAATATTATATAATAGTGTATGGTTACATTTAAACAATCTCGATAACTTCAGCACGCATTACGATGAGGTAATTTTTAAATTTTCTACACCAAAAATCATTAACCTTGTATTAACGAAGAAATTGTATATACAGTTAAAATTACAATTCATAAAAAGCTGTTAATGTAAATGACAATAGTTTTTACCTGCTTAGGGATAAATTTCGATTCCTTCCTATTTCTCGTTTTTCTCTCCTAGTTTTATTCAGTCTGTTCTGCAAATCTTCAATTAAGCTGTCACCAATGTATCCAATCATCATCAAGTCCTCGTCATGCTTTGCGTCTTTTTTCAATTCATTAATTATGTTTTTCTCCTCTAGTAAGAGTTTGTCTAATTTAACCATTTCTGTTTGGTTAGAGGATCTTGCCTGTCGTTGATATTCCTCTGAATAACGCCTATCGGGGACTTGAATTATATATCCTAACCTATCTTCTACAGGATTTATAGCATCTGTTTTGTGTAAATCGGAGTTTTTTTCAAGAACCTTTTGTGACATCCCTGATTTCTTTATATCTTCTTGTGCTTCTCTTTCCTCCTTATCGAACTGATGAGATCTTCCAAATGTTTCAAATTGATGGCCATCTGGAATATCTACGTCTTGTATTTGAATTTGCCCATTGGAATCAGCCTGAGTGTTTTGAAAATGCGTCGGATTTAGTGTTCTTCTTTGACCATGGCCTGTAATTAAAGTTGAAAGACTATCCATATTACGCCGATAATTTTCACCGATTTCGTCAAGTGCGTCTTGAACACTTTTTTCTTCCGCTTCTATATTCCGACGCAATTCGGCATCAAATACTTCTAAATTGTCTGACAAATTTTCCGCGTTGAACGTTCCCAGCTTTTAGAAAAGAAATACTTTAAAAATATAGAACAACATGCAAGATTATCCTTAACCTTTTAATTTATAAAACATTTTAATGATTCTATTTTCAAATTAATGGCCAGATTGCTCAAAAATAAAAAAATGTATCGTTAATATTGTGCATTATTTATAGCTTAAAAACAGGACTTAAGTAAACCACAGGTTGGTCCACGACCTTTTGAGCACTTGTAATCAATGATTTTTAGAACATCGTTTGGTACTGAATTATCTTCCAAGAATGTAGGGACTAAACCATTATTTGTCCTATCCCAACCCCAATCTTCAGGACAAAGTTCTGTTATACCAGCTTTGAACTTGTTGATAAACTCGTTTGTGAACAATTGTAAAGTTGCATTTAATTTTTTCTGATATGTTTTTCAAAATAATATAAAATAAACAGATTAAAATCAATTATTGCAATTTTTTTGGAAAACACGCGTTTTAATTTAATAAATTTGTAAATTAACTAAAAATAATTTTAAACCTAAGAGGCCTATTTCGATAGGAAATTCAATTTCGCACAACTTTTGACCTCTGATGTTTTTTCATAAAATAGTTAAATAACGAGTTATTAATGGTTATTTAAGAAACTTTCACTTTTTTACCCCTGATTTGAACATTTTATACTGACCACAAAAAGTGGGAGTGCAAGAAAAATTGGTGTGTTTTCGATTAAAATTTTTGTCAGTATAAACAAAACGTGTAAAACTGTTTCGTGGTGTCTTTTCTAAACCTTTTCGCTTAAAAACAGTTATTTTAGAAGTATAACTTAAATTTTTAGGATAAAAGGTGTACGACGATAATTTCGGTACAATACATGAGCAAAGATAGGCGATTATAAAATGAAATTTCTGTATTTAATAACGAGTATTACCTCCCTTAGCTCTGATTACACTCAAGTCTACGTTGGATGGCCCCTTGAGAAATGCTATCTCACTCTTCCTGTAGTGCATCCCTAAGTTGTTGCAGTGTTAACAACTGGATCATCTGAGGACATTGGAATTGGAATTCATTAGAGAAAAGAACATTGTTCCATTACCCGATATTCCAATTGAGATATTCGCGTTCGAAATTGAGGATAACGAAAAGAAAAAATTGGGAAGAAAAAATTAACCAAAAAAGCTGCAAGATGCAAGTCAAATGATTCTACACATTTTGTGTACGTAGACATTTTTTAATTAAAACTATATCAATTTTTCTTACTGTCACATTTTTTGTACTGATCAGTGTAGTAATTTATAGGACCATTGATAAGCATGTTATTAGCCATGGCGAATTGAGAAGTGACTGATTGAGGATCGAAGTTTAATTGTTATATTGTTTTTAGTTGTAAAACAGTTAGATGTATCAATAACTATTGAATGGTTTTTAAATTAAAAGTTTGACAGAACAATCTGCAATTTAAAGGATTGGTTGTGACATTTTGTAAACCTTGTTTCTAAAAATAAGTGCTCTTACCCTGTCGTCCTGAAAATTTGCATGATTTAACTGATGTAAATGTGATCCAGAATTACGCTCATCAGTCATATAATTTTCTTCTACATCAGTGTCTGGCCCGTTATTATCAAATTGCAATCCAAATTCGTCCATTCTATCCATATTAATTGGTTCGTTGTTGTACTGATGATCTGCAATATACTGATTATTATGAAGAAATCTTCTTATACTGTCTTGCTCATTTTCGATATAATTTATAATCCCTTGCCGATTTTCTGGTTGAGTTGGATCAAAATGAAATTCCGGAGCATGCATAGGAGCGCTGCTAAGGAAAGTGCCAACCTATAAATATAACTTTAAATAACATTAACGGGAATTAATTAGTTGAAGTATCTCCACGCATACAAAAACACTACGCCACACTTGATATGTGTTTCGACAACCAAGTTGGCATCTTCTAGAGATCATTAAAATAGTGTCATGATTATAAATGTTCTAATTATGTCAGATTATGCCAATTTGATTGGCGAAGCTCATCTTAGTATTAACATATTAATTTATATGCTAACACGTATTTTCAACAATTACCTTTTCATCCCCAAAGTTTCCTTTCCCTAAAGCTGACTCGTCAAAGATTTCTTGCTGAGAAGACTTTAAATCAGATAAGCCAACTTGTCTCTCCCTCACTCTTGGACTTTGGTGTACTATTTGCGTTTGACTCACACTATTACCGCCTAAATTTGGTGTAACCAATAATTGTTGGTTATTAGGCAAAAAAGAAGATGAGTGTGTATTAATGCTCTGAGTTTGGCTGATGCCACCACCTCCCAAATTGTGTGCAAATTGCTGAGTACTGGGCATTATTGAGGAAGAATGTGTTTGAATAGTTTGAGCTTGGCTGATACCAGATTGACCTGCAATTTGGTGCACACCCTGCCCTGAATTTGTATTTAAAAATTGATCAATGGTACTGGGATGAATATAGCCGGTACCATACCCAGTATTTACATTATGAAGGATTCCGTTACCTGTGGTGTGTACCAAGGGTGCATTGTTAATAATAGCAGTGTTAAATCCAGGTTGAATTGCAGTTGTTGCAAACTGTGGTGCTACAGCTGCATTTTGGTTTTGTACTACATTCAGATTTATGCCTGCGGCCGCGTGTGTTGCTGGTACTTGTATATTTGGTTGCAATGGTTGGATTCCATGAAAATGACTGTGCGAATGAGTGAATATATGTCCATGTGGGCGTATATGTGGATCTGCATTTGGCATTGCAGATTTTTCACTTCTAGATTCCTCGAAATCTGATAACGCAAGATCTTCTTCTGGTCTGTAATTTATTGCAATTAACGGTTTTAAATTTTCGCAAAAATAACTTATTTACCTCATTTGCGGCTCGAAGTGGGATTCATCACTGTCAGCTTTAATAATATCCTCGTTGTCACCAATTTCAAAAGTTTTTCGATGAGGGTTCAATATAGATTGTAAACTTAAAGGTGTGGGTATAGCATCAAATGAATTTTTAAAGTCGCTTCCTGAAGGCAAAACTTGCATGTTTGGTTCAGCAATTCGTTCGATTAAATCGGAGTAAATGGGAACGAATGTTTGACCAAATGGTAATCGGAAATCTTCGGCATCTGCAGATTTTTTCCTGGAATCCATCACAGAATCATCAACTTCCTTTTGCGATCTAACATAAATAAATTAAATATACATGTAATCAAAATGAGCAGTAGTAAAATTGGCAAATACCATGTAATGAATCATACATATGTTCATTATTATAGTTTCGGAAATTCCTGTTGTCCTATGCTACCGCGCAATTCCTACCGCAATGTAATGCATAAGTTCATTTTTTTTATAGTTTCTGCTATGACTGTTTAGCATGTGCTGCGCCCACTTCTTGCCTCCATGAAATATGAAACGTCACCAAGGTCACAATATTAGTATAAATAGAATCGCCGTAGCCAAGAAAATCAATTCAGTTTTATACTGACAAGTGACAACTACATTCAGCGCGCAGAGTTGGGTGGTTGAGGAGTTTTAAGCGCGTTGAGCTTGGCTCCATTTGGGTAGAATTCAAAATCCGACGACGATGCCGTCCGGCCGAATGTCTTGTAGAATCTTGGGGATTTTAGCGCGTTGAGCTAGACCTCCTGGTATTGGTAGCCATTTTACCGTCCTGCACCGCCGTCAGCAGTCTAGTGATTATTTATTGCTGTGGGCCTTCAGCATGTTGAGCTGGACCCGTCGTTATTAAATAATTGCTATACCAACCGTCATCACCAGTCTTGTGCTTATTTAGTGCCGTGGGCCTTCAGCGCGTTGACTGGACCCACCGTTAGTAAATAATTGCTTAAACCAACCGCCGTCACCAGTCCGGTGCTTATTTATTGCCATGGGCCATTAATGTGTTAAGTTGTACCCGCCTCCGTTAAATAATTATCGAACTTACTGTCGCATCGAGCCCTGAATGTTTCCTTCAGCACGTAGAGCTGAAGTCTACCGTCGCGTCGTACCGTTAATCACCGAAATTACACTCCTCCCCGTAAATATATATATATATATATATATATATATATATATATATATATATATATATATATATATATATATATATATATATATATATATATATATATATATATATATATATATATATATATATATATATATATATATATATATATATATATATATATATATAAAAAAGGATTCCGACTCCCAAACATATTTTCTTACGTATTTTAGGCGTCCGAACAGACACCGTTACATATTTTAGCGCCTGAGCAGATTTCAGACAGGTTTTAATTGTAGAAAGACCCAGAAAGCATTTTATAACAGACTAGAAAACTATCACACTAGGAAAGACACAATATGGTAGTTATTTTGATAGCAGTCACCGATTTAATAAAACTATTAAAGCGCTGCTTAAACGACGTTTCATCCGAGTTACCTGCCATCTTCACGATGATAACTTACTGCGGCTTCTCGTTACTCGAACTGAAATTTTAGTTTTAGGAGGCGTAGTTGTCATACCTGCCATCATCAGGTTCTCGTTGATAATGACTTTCCGCGATTCATGGGAGCCAGATTTTGGAATTGAACGGTTTAAGAATTTACGAGCAAGTCATAAAGAAGTACTGTGGGACTGTGACCAGGCCAGCTGCATGCCTCATGCAATAAAAGATCTGATCGACTTCCATGTGCATGAATACAAGATCCATTCCATTGCAAAACAAAGCGTACGTATCGAGTTTAGTTCGCCGACTGCCCAGTGGAATCTATTTATGCTTCTACGTGCCAAGATCTGATCATGAAGTAAAACTGTGAAGTTAGCTGTACTCATTTGACTGAGTTTACTCTTCGAACTAACATACTCGCTAGTTACTCACCTCTAATCTATGCGCAGAGCAGATGATGACACATGGTTATGATGACTATTTCGCGCTCGAACAAATTTCTGGTCGGGTGCTCCAGCCCCGGGGCACTTGAGCAGTTGGCGCCGATACGGCAGTTTCTCATTACTCGAACTGTAATTTTAGTTCAAGTAACAGGAAGCTACAATAAACATTTATCGACGACTAGAACCTAAAGCTGGCAGATGTGACTCTGCCGAAACGTCGTTTAAGCAACTGTGTGATAACGTGGGAAACACTACTGGGAATATGGGAATATATAAATACATTAGCAAAGTGTAATTACCTAGTTGTCGTAATAAATGTTTGACATTCCTCGTTTCCAATTCCATTTACTTCTTGGCTATCAGCTGCTTTTCTTAACGCATCATCTCCACAATTGGCCGCTATGGATATTTGATCAAATCCATTTAAATCATCAAATTCTAAAGGAATTTGAAGTACATCATCACTTGGATTTACATTCTCTCGTAGCTGATGAACTAAGAATGGATGTGCATGATTTGAGTTAACCCTATTCTGCTGATTTTCAATAAAATCCTTCTCGGTGGGTTGAAATGAATTTCTTTGTTGTAATGTAACGTCATCAGTTCCTTGTTCTTCATTACTATTTTCAAAATTTTGAGATTGATGAAATAAAACTTCTTCATTCCCATCAGAATCGTTTTCGATTGGAAGGTCCTCGTTTATTTCTGGTTCAAATTCACGTTCCTCACTAACGAAATTGTTACTCGAATCTCTAATGAAACGATGATCATATATGCCCAAATTGGAAACACGTGTTTTGGCTACGGCTGCATTATAATGTGCTCGAGCACGCATATTCAACGCATTAGCTAAGGCCTTTGCCCTGTGATTATGTAAGGTAGCTAGAGTTCTTAGACCTGCTGGAGTATGGCTGTGTATGACTTGACAGCAGAAGGCACATAGTAGAAATACGCTGGATGGGAACTGTAATTCAATGAATGGGTTATTAAGTATAGTATAAATTTATGTCCTGTCGATTGTCAAAACAGATTTCTTTCTTGCAGTATAGTGTTTACGATTGTAGTTCACTGAAGCGAAAATAAAAACAGAGATAGATAGATTATGCTTGACGTTGTTACTTGTAAAATTTAATTCATAAGTAATGACGTCAAACATAAACAACAAAAAAGCAGCACCTTAATTGTATCATGCTCCTTGCTATTCTACATATTGTTACGCCACTGAACTTTTTAGACTGATTAGATGAGACTGGAATTGTACGAGAACGGCTCGGAATATTCTGAAATGTTCTAGACCGTGTGAATTGATGTATAAATAAGACGCACGGTGAGCCGAGACTCAGTCTTAAGTTAAACGTGAACGAGTAAAGAAAAAAATAAGAGAGATTTATGAATGATTAATTGTGATTATAATTAAGACAGTTATTAATCTATTGTTGTTAATTGTTAATTAGTAAATAAAGTAGTGAGTAAGTGTTGCCTGGACTTTCAATCAACGAATCTACGAGTATAGGTGTTTGTGTGGGGATAGCAAACATGTAACAATGTTATGAATGCAAGAGGTCAGTGGCGTGTTCTCCATGGAAGCTAGGGAAGCACAGCTTCCTAAGAATCATAAAATAATAAAATATATAATTCATTTTCTTATTCTCCCAATCTCTTTTTTCGACGGCTCTTATGAACTCGATATATGCCAAAACAAATGTTTTAAAATAATGCCGATACCACTAGAACGGCTCCGAAGTGAGTTGTTCGAATGTACTCTATTTTCTAACAGCGTACTTAAATATGGTAAATGTGTAATGTTTTATAAGTAAACGCGAGCGTGTGTTAAGATGTACAATCGAGACGTTTATTTATTTTAATGTGTTTTTGGTGGTTGCTCCGTATTATTAGTGTTTATATTGACTTTGGATATTGAAATTTTTTATTGTTTAAAATATAGTGCAATATAATCACGAGAACCGTTAAATACAAACTTAAAAATAGTGCGGATGTGAGCAGTAGGCTAGGCTAAGCGTAATGGAGACACGGGTTTCTCAACTTCGCAAAATAATTCTGAAACGACGGAAACTATATTATGTGAATATGATGTGTGCAATTTGGTGATAAGGGGATTTTTAACTTATAATTTTGAAGGTAAAAAACTAATTATTTTAAAAGGTTGGCCAACTTCGGCTTTAACAAAGTTAACCAAACAGACTAATTTATATGTCTCCTTTTTTCAAGTGGAAAGAATTTGTGGAAAAAAAACGAATTTTCCGATTTAAATAATTTGCACAAATTAATAAAGAGACATTCGCCGTCTATAACACATATTCAGTCCATTATTAAAGAAAGAACTTTCGGTAAACCAAGAATAGAGCATGCTTTGAACAATCAATTTAGAATAGGCCACTGAGCAACATAATCAAGAAGTACGAAAAAAATCGCGAAATCCTTAAAAGATTTATAGATGTGATGTGTTTCCTAGGTAAACAAGAGCTTGGTTTTCGGGGTCACGAAAAATCGGAAAATTCTGCAAATAGCGGGAACTATGTGGATTTCATTAACTTGCTGGCAAAAATATGATGAAACATTGCAATTCCATTTAGCAAATTCGACAGCATTTAATCCAATATTATACAATTACAAAATGATTTAATTTCATGCGTGGAAGTTGTATTAAGAAGAATACGGGGGCAAAATAGAGGAAACCTCGTTTATTGCAATTATACTAGATGAAACTACTGACTTCGGAAATTTGCTAGTTGTCGAAGGTTGTACATTATGTTACAAAAAAGGTGACATTGAAAAACGCTTTTTTAGGATTTTTAGATGTTTCTATGAAAAGAACAGCAAATGCTCTTTATAACGTTGTGCAATTTATAGCTGATGAACTTAATTGAATCGGTGATCGTTGAAAGGGTACTAACTCCATTTTTCAATGAAATTATATTTGATGTGAGTTGCTATACAAAATTATGCCCGCGACCGTTTGGCGTTGAAAGGAACTAAGTCCCATTAACGGAATTACCAATAATATGTACATACTGGATTGCAGTGAGAGTTGAATGGAACTAAGTCACGGACTTAGTTTCATTCAGCTCTCACTGATGTTTTTCCATTCTGATTGCACTCTTCTGTGCACATGCATATCTCCTATCGTGTAACCGTCACTACAGTCAACAGTCACTTGTTAAAATGGAGAGTCCAGAAGTTGCTGTGAAAATGAGTGGTAGAAAAAAAAAGATCTAAAATCCCTGAAACCTACAAAGAAACATTACTAAGAAATTCAATATAGAAGGAACTGAATACACAAATTATGGTAGGAAGTTAATTCTTGTAAAAGGTATTTGTCAGACATCTAACTGGTGAGTGTTAACTTTTCTAGGTTAGAAAATAATGTCTCTATGTTTGTTATTTTTTATAGTTGCAAAAGAAAACGCTGTGTGAAAAAGTAAACTTTACGGAACGAAAATCTATACTTGCTGTATTTCACGGTTTAAGCAGTAAAAATGAACAAGACTTACATTTGCAACGGTTGATCGAATTTAAATCTATTAAACGAAGAAGACCACGTGTTACAGAAAAGCAGCACGAAACAAAATTACGGCAAGCTTGTTTTGAATATTTTGTAATGAACAACAATAAACACGTCAAAGTCTGCCGAATACCATTTGCTCAGCTTCACCGTGTATCTAAAAAACATATTCTACGAATAACCCATTTGCTTGTTAAATCAGAAACGCCTAGAGATAAAAGAGGTACGAATCCAAAAATACATTGCATTCCAAAACTAGTATGTCAGCAGATTCACGACCATATTCAGTCTTTCCCTACAAAAACTACTCATTATTCTGGTCGTTGTATTCAATAATTAGATGCTAGGCTTGGTGTTAAAAGAATGTTTGGCTTGTTTAAAGATAAATTTCTTAACACAAAAGTTAAATACGAATTTTATTTAAAATATTTCCACGAAAATTTTGCACTTCGATTGGTCGTCCACAAATCGACATATGTTCTCTGAAGTATTTCTGTTTTGCGATTACGTATTGGCAGTCTTACAAAATGAATCGAGTGATATAAATTTCTGCATATTCTGTTTTATCTAAGAGAGAACAATTTGATCGCCTATGGAATAAACTTGAGCAATTGAAAATAGAAACTCAACCACCAAGAAAAAGAATACGTACTAATATCGTAGGAGACTAAAAAAATATGTTATCGGAGATTATTTCAGAATTAATTGATAATATTTCTACACACACGGATACCAGATTCAAAGATTTAACAACTAAAAATTTTTAGAGTTAACGAATTTTAATGGCCATACTATTACAACTCGAGAAGGTGCTTTTGATTCTGTGGAAAAAGAATTATTGACAATATTTTGATTTTCTTGCATTGCGATCCAAACTCTCAATGATGTACAACACATCGTAAGGTATAAATAAAAATAGTGTTTGTGACTTATGGAAATCCCTTAATGATTGTGGACTAAATCAAGTTTGCCTTGAAATTCTTAAATTATGTCAATGGACTTTCACTATTTCTACCACAAGTACATCGTCCGAACGCAGTTTTCCGCATTAAAAGTAATTAAAAACTTTATTAAAAATTCTACCGGTCAAAAAAAGATTGACTAATCTAGCACAATTATCCATAGGAAAGGAACTAACACAAGAAATGTCATTAGAGTAAAATTTTAATGATGACATCATTGATGAATGTACAAAATGAGGCCGAAGAATCCCGCTAAATTTTAAATAAGGTATGTATTTATTTTGTAACAGCTTCCCCGTTTATAAATGTCACGACATGCCACTGCAGGAGGCATGATCATCAATACATGTAAGTAAACCTAAATATATATGCCTATTTGAAAGTTGTGTATCAATAAAATATACAATGACATTCCTAAGTTTGCACCTGTTCTGCAACCTAACGTCTAATCTCTAGTCATGATTTGTGCCTTTAAATACTTTATCGTGAGTTACATTATGTTTGAATATGTACAAGAAAATTAATGGAAAAGAGGGAAATAAAAATATTTAAACTGTATTTTGGATTGAATAAATGTGAAAAAAATAGTTGTAATTTATTTTCCAAAAACCAAGTAACATCATGTTCAAAACCAGGCCAAAACAAGTCGATAAGGATGAGGTATAGTGACTGAGCTTATCTTTTTTGGAAAAGATGTAAAACTGTGGGTTATGTCGTTATGTGTAAAGGTGCGCATACAGGGTGTCCCAGATTTAAAATGACAGTGTAATGGGAGGTAGAGCACACTTAGCTTAGACTTTAAAACACCACAAAACACCCTTGAATGTTAACTGTTTTTGAGATACAGTGCGTTTTATGGTTTTTGACTAAAACTGGAGTCGGCCATATTTCTAGAACGGATATAAATATTTAAATAGATTTTGGTACAAATATTTTACTTTTTTAGTCCAATCAAAATTATAATTCACTTTGGAAAAATTCCAGAATCATACTGAATTTTTATAATGCTGCTCTTAGTGTCGGTAATATCATCTCGTGTATCATTTTTTGGTAAATATTAACAAACGTTTAAAAAGTCAATGGATCAGTGTATACAATAATAAATAATAATTGTAAATAAAATAATTTCATAATATTTGAGAGCACGTTTAAGTTTATTGTCCAATAAATTTTCAAAAATATTGATTGACAAAATTTTAAATTTTACAGATGAGACAGTCAACTAGCTAACGTCACTATGTTATTAATTATACTTAAATACCCTGCACTAAATATGCATCTTCATTTTATTGGAAAGAATTACATTTTATTGAAATATTAATGGTTCGTGCAGAGCTAGACTCGCTTAAAATTCCATGATTAAGTACATTTTATTTAAATTTGTTAATCACATTATGTAAATCACTTTTGAAATTCAGTAAGAAGATACTAAATATCTGATGTGGCCAGCACATAACTTTCTTATACCAGTATTTATCATCCTGATCTAAAAAAATCATTCTATTTATTTAATCACTTACCTCATTAAATTTAAATAGCGTACCTTGAAATGTTTCATTAAAATTTTTGAATAGTTAATTATCAGCGTCATTCGATACTGTCAATAATTTTTGTAAGACATCTTCGCTTTTACGGTTAAATGGGGTGTAATTATGACGGAAACAAAATTATTAATATGCAATTTACTCATAAACGGATAAACACTGTCATAGATGACACACGTCTGCTTAGAATAAATATAAAAAAACGCAAAAAGTAATCTACTAAAAGATTATTTTCGCTATTAAATACTTACACATCAAAAGCGAATATGATATATAGTTTGAAATAGAAAAAAAAACCGTTTTAACTAAACCATAGCCAACTATGATTCCCGTTTAAAAAATAAAACCCTTTATGCCATAACTCGAAATTGCACCTTTTTTAAAATTTTTTCGACGCCATTGTATTATACAGAAGCCTGAAGAATGTAAAAGTTGTTTTTTCATAACTTTATAAACAACCAAGATGTTGACATGTGTCTAAATGTCGAAAAATCGAACTTTTGTTAAACAAAAGACGATAGCAAATTTTTGTTTTCGCTAGTGAATTTTTCTCAAAAAAAAAAAGAGATCGAGAACGTGTCTTCCATTTTTTTGTATCTCTTACAGGTACCGAGTTACCCTATACAAACATCGAAATATGCCCACCCTGTACTGAATTACTAGCAAGCCCTAAATCGAAGTGTTGGGTTATTTCTTCATTTCGAACTAATAGCTTGAGAAAACCCTGGCTTTAAAGTTACTTGAAGATATATAAAGTTTCGCGTAAAGATATCGCTGCTTAAACTATTAACTAAACTAAACTAAAGAAAGGGCAGCTGGAAGAAAGGACACTAGAAATTGATTTGACTTGAGTCTCAAAATTCCTCTTTTTCCGACGAGTTTTAATAGTTTACATAGAACGATGAGCACTTTAAAAAATTTATCAAATGCGGTGCACTTTAGAGAGTTTGTCAAGCATGGCACCCGGATAAAAAAAACGATTGATATAATTTGTAGAATATTTAGCTCATTTTTATATTATAATCATATAACTATTTCTACACACACTGCAAAGGAGATATTTTGGATATACTTATTTGCGGAAGCTGTGAAGTCACCATTCAATTAATATTACCTCAACTTAAAAATAATAGTATTAGTTGGTGACCTATATTAATTTTAAGTTCTGAAATGCCAGCAATGTGAAAAATGCTTACTTATTGGTAATATGATACAATATATTTTCTTTACGTACTTACCATTATTAACAAAAATCACACTTTCATTATTTTTTTACCACATTGATAACGCACTGTAAAAGTTAATGATTCTACATTATATTTAATATGGTGTTAATAGTTTTGCTTGCAATGCATTTTTGTTGTGTATGCATTTAGCAATAATAAATATTATGTTAAGAATCATTTCAAGTATTATATACTAATTAAACTATCGACAGTAGTGCTTTATTATTTGTTACATACCTATATTGTTTATTTATAACGATAGATGAACAAATATATATCAATTAAGAAAAATAATTAAAAACTACGATTATATTTACTAAATTTTTTTTAAAAATCGTAATTCATTTCCACTCATTATTTACCAGAAATAGAAATATCGAGATAAATCAAAAAACTAATTGCACTCTTATTTTGAAGTTAGCGGCCGAATGACTAGACCCCCAGGCACGGAGACTCAATTTTACACTCACGAAACCCAAAAAAATAAATCGCTACATACTCAAAATGCACGGTTGTTCATGTTTCAACGTCTGCACTATCAGCCGAAAAGTATGAATTGTTTCATGAAATAAATATAATTTAAAAAACTAAAAAACACGCTTTTAAAGCACATCAAACTAAAAAAGTGAAAAATAATTATTAATATAAACTGAAAACAATAATGAACGAAAAATACTAGTATTATTGTGAAAAAAAGCGTGGGTTGCTCGATATACGAAAAATATGGCACAAAGCGCCCCACGCTTTTTTTCACAATAATACTAGTATTTTTCGTTCATTATTGTTTTCAGTTTATATTAATAATTATTTTTCACTTTTTAGTTTGATGTGCTTTAAAAGCGTGTTTTTTAGTTTTTTTAAACTATATTTATTTTTCACTTTTTAGTTTGATGTGCTATGAAAGCGTGTTTTTTAGTTTTTTTAAACTATATTTATATTGCTTATTGATGCTGATATTATAACATATTACGATCCAACAGATATTTCTGAAAAAAAAAATTTTTTTTTTTCAGCCATGGGATTTGAACTCACGCCCGAGGAGTCCGTCGTTTCGCGTCGTCTAAGACTTGTGCTTTAGCCCGCTCGGCCAACGACCGAACTGAGAATCACGGAATGTACTTACAGTATTAAGCCTCTTGCTCTCACGCAGAGGACACGTGAGGAAAGGAAATTATTTAATTCTGGCGATCCTGATCAGGATAATGATATAAACTTATCAAATTATTATATTGTTACCGGTTCTTCGTAAGTGTACAAAGTTTCAATTAAATCTCTCCGTTTAAAGTGGGTCAAAATCGAGTCCAAAGAGTCGGTTACAAACAAACATACAGGTGAAGCTAATAAAAAGCGTGTTAAAAACGAATGAAAAAATTATATTTAATTTTCAAACATTTATTTAAAAATACAGTACATACATAAATCTGTAAAATCAGCATCCACATTTCATAAATTTACATTAAAATTAAATATTTACGATACAATCAGACATTATTTATTATATACATTAAAATTACACGTTTTATAGTTATAATCTACGTGATGATAAAATAATTATTATGTTTTTGAAAACAAAACTCCAACATTCCTTGCGTAATTAGGTTGTAAGTAGAGGAGAAAAGTACATTACATATTTTACAAAAAAAAAATCTATTTACAAAATTCAGTTACCTATTCAATAAGAAATAACTAAACTTTAAAATGCGTCTTCAGTAAGCGAAATCTGAAACAATCACACATTGCTGTTTCCAAAAAAAATGCCAAAAAAGACAATTTTTTTATAGAATATATCTGTCGAAATACCAAAAAAACCAGCTGATACACTACGTCCTATATTCTTCATGGCCATCCCAGTTGACTGAGGTATCTAAAAATCCGTGTGGTCTGGACCTAAAAAAAATTAAAGAATGTACAATTAACTGCAATAAAACAAGTCAAAAATCGTAAAAGCTAAACGGTATTTTTAAAAAAAATGTAGCGTGCATCTAAAAAAAAAAAACGCACGAGCCTATAACTTTTTTTCATTTTTATTTTACAAAAATAAATTTCAGTTTATAAATTTGGTGGGGGTTAAACTGGCAGCTATTATTTACTCCAAACCAGCTTTTTTTGTATTTGTGGGAGTCATAGACATCCTAAAGTTATATTACGATTCTTAGATCAATTTGCCAATTTTGTAAATTCATTGCAGAATTTTTTTTAAATCAGTTTAATTCATAATGAAGAAGTCTAAAATCCACAAATAGTAGCGTATTCCATTTAAAAACCGGATTATCTGGGACTGCAAGATGGTGTCTGACACATACAAAATATGGTAAAAGTAGTCTTCTGAAAATCATTTTAATAAAATAAAAGTCAAAAAGGAACATGCGTTTCTTTGAGGCACTTTTATATAGTTATACAGGCTGGTTCACTGAGGACGAATCAACCGGCGCAGGGTGACAGAGGACTTCAATACGCATTGATTTGACCCCCATTTGTTAGTTTAGGAGTTATTTAAGTTTTCGTTTATCTTTAGCTAAACTCCGGTTTTGCCCACAAATCTTGTCATTCTAGCTTAACGATTACTACTAGCGTCATGATTTTTTTTATGACTTAGTCCAATAGTGGGCCTATCATCCTGAGAATTTTTTTTTATTGAAACCGAAACTATTTGGAAAAAAATATCTTAAAATTGTATTAAAACAAAAATTATTTCTCAACAATACAAGACTCTAGCGAAAAAATACAGACAAAAAAAAGTAGTAACCATCTTAAAACCTTCTCTATTTTAGTGATAACCAACCCGACAAATTTTATTCAGCTAGCTCCATGACCTCACATCAAGAATTTTAAATTTTGTGCAAAGTGTAAATTCCACTTTTAATTAAGAAGCAGAAGGTGTCATGGGTGAGGCCCGCATAAAGGATGCAAACCGTGGATATATGGGTTTCGGATATTTCTTCCCGCAGTAACATCTTCCATCCCCTATTATTTTACATTCCTTGGGTATGGAATTCCGCGCAGGTAGCTATAGTTGCCTCCGTGGCAATATTGTCTGTCGCCCTGTAAAGACGGGGTCTCTCAATTGCAGCCACAAATGAGTGAGTTGCTGCCTATCAGTGGTTTCCTTTGTATCGTTGTCCTAAGTTGGGTCATCCTTTCAACTTAGCAGCATGATGCTAATGCCGATGAGGACCATAAGTCCGAAACACATGTGTCCACGGTTTGCATCTTTAGTGGGGACCTCACTCATGATATCTTAAAAAAGTGGGATTTTCGCCTTTTACACTTTGCACAAAATTGAAAATTCTGGATGTGAAGTTACTGGGCTAGCTGAATGAAATTTGTCGGGTTGAATGCCAGTAAAGTAGTGAAGTTTTTAAGATGGTTACAAACTTTTTTTTCTTTTTTATTTTTTGCTAGTCTTGTAAAGTTAAGGAATAATTTTTGTCTTAATAAAATTTTAAGTTTTATTTTTTCTAAATAGTTTCGGTTCCTATAAAAAAAAATATTTCCGGAATGATAATAGCAATATTGGACAACGTTCATAAAAAATAATGACTTAGTACTAATACTTAAGCCAGAATGATGAAATTTGTAGACAAAACCTGAGTTTAGCTAAAAAATACAAGAAAAACTTAAGTAACTCTTAAACTAACAAATTTCAAACGGGGCGGACAAATGGGGCAAATCGATGCGTATTTAGGTCCTCCATTACCCTGCGCCGGTTGGTCCATCCTCAGTGAATCACTCTGTATAATATACTTTCTATAATTTTATTTTTCAATTTTAAGACAGTCATTCGTGCAAAAGTTAAAAATATATGACAGAGTTTTTCCCGTGAACTAAAAAATACAAGTTGATACCTAGTTGTTCAATCAAGGAATAAAAAATAAATTTGATCTCTAATATTGCAAAAACATAATGACGCAAAAACAAGAAATTAAAAAAAATGAGTTGGGACGTTTTCTAAAAATACGATACTTGTGATTATATTATATTTTTTCTATTTTTACAACGCGTGAATCAGTAGAACAGAATGAAACAGAAATGCCGCCCCCATGTCTGTTGAGATTTCCCTGTGAATGCAACGGATCTGTCTGTAGACAAATCCGCCTATATGTAGCTCACGACAAATCTGTCTGTTGGACAAATCTGCATGTTCAAAATGAGAGAAAGAGTTGACTGTATACTGCTTTCAGCCGGTGTCTGGTGATGCCGCAATAAATAACATTCATTCACGTTGCTCTGCTGAACCAGCAGCGCAGAACTGTCTTTGTCGCCCACCAGTTTTCTATTATTCTATCAATGTCTGATATATTAAACGAGGTTTTGCATAAAATCAACTTCAATAGTGTATGACTAGATAGCAGTAAAATTTTATTCTGACAAAATTTAGTTCTATGAGGAAATCGATAGAAATCTCTACCTTGATTTATAGCGAGCTGTACGAGTCAATATCAACATTAAAGTTGGCAATCGTATAGTTTCAAAATAAAATTAAGTATACGCCTTCTAGGCCAGGCGACAGGTCGAAAAAAAAAAGCCTCAATAAGGAAATAATTAGTGGAAAGCTGGAAATTGCTTTAATCGCTTAATTTGGACCCAGATATTACTCTCCCAAGTTTTCCCCCCTCGAGCGAAGTCGGCGTTGGCCCTTCTGGCCCTAAGAAGGTACCATTTTTCGGATTTTTGCAAATATCTCCCAAACCATCAACTTTATCAACAAAATACCTATTATAAATCATATGCCATATCAAAGTTTCTACATGTTATAAATATTTGTCAGCATTCCAGGTGCACAAGCTGTTAACTTGTTACAAGTATAAATAAAAATAATAATTTAAAGATTTTGGAACATCACTTGCAGCATCGTCAAAAAATGAATCGGATGGAGGATAGGTTTCTGTATCATAGATCGTAGATCTTATATCTTCCCTTATTATGTCTGCTGCGGCTTTTACAATTCTTAGACGCTCCTCCTGATCATCGATCTTTCGACAATGGTACCAATTGTCCGTGAGTATTTTGTAGCCTGTGTCGCGAAAAGAAATCACCGATTCATTGTTTTTTCTTGCTGTGACAATGATATCAGCACAATATTTATCAAGCAACCTGTTTTTCAACGTTTTCTCATTAGGAATATAGCCCTCAAAATCTTCGAATATCTCTTTGAATGTGAATTGACATTCTTCTCGATTTCGTTCCATATAAGAGCAAGCGTACTCGAAAGCAGCAGTGACGTTTTCATCTTCGGGCCGACCAGGTGGCCTTGTCGATGTGGAAGAACTCTTGAAGAATGTTTTCGCGCAAGAGCCGTGATATCGATCCTCTGCAGCGACTAAATCATTTACATGTGCAATTCTCCTAGTAACAACCTTAGCCCATGCATCGTCATGCTTACCAGCTGTCTCTACCAGTGTGTTTTTGAAATGGAGTGTTTTCACGCGATGAACAGTATCGCGACTGTCAATGGGTTTTTTAATAACACTTTTTAAAAATTCTTCAGATGCATTTGTTCACACGATCGCGAGCTTCGGTCCGTTGTTGCCCTTTCCCAAGATTATATTGCCGCGGCAATATTTTTGTCTTTGGTATACGATTTTTGGCACTTAACATGAACCGTAACATTCTGCAATCCTTGCAATTGCACATGTCTATTATCACGTATTTTCACACTACTTTCACGTAAGGTTCTTAATCCTCTCTCCTTCACTATAATAGTGTCTCCATTTTCTAAACCTTTTTCACAAATACAAAAAAAAACGGTTGGATTACCAGCCGCGGCCATTGCCGCACTTTCTCAAACTACAATCTTGATTGATTGTTTTTTCCGTAAACACGTATACACTCAACCAGATCGTTCATGACACTGCTGTGGTATGGGAGCAGCGTTGCCAGCTGTATGGGAGGCCGAGCGCGGCAAGCCAGCTGCATCTGCAGGTGTTACTATCTCCACCTTCGATCATAAACATCGAAGATCCCCACGTACACAGTGTTGCCAGCGCCCTCGGTGAGAAAGTAATGAAGTCTACTTATAAAATGTACTGAATCTGAACTGAATGTACTTATAACATGTAGAAACTTTGATATGGCATATGATTTCGATAACTTTTCCGCAAGAATCAAAAAGGGTTCCACTTTGAAAGGTCGTAGCATCGTAATGGTTCACTTTAGAGGCAAACGGTAAAGAACATTTTTGTTGCAAATTTACTCTAGATTATTTTTTATAATAAGTATTTTGTTGGTAAAGTTGATGGTTTGGGAGATATTTGCAAAAAAACGAAAAATGGTACCTTCTTAGGGCCAGAAGGGCCAACGCCGACTTCGCTCGAGGGGGAAAACTTGGGAGAGTAATATCTGGGTCCAAATAAAGCGATTAAAGCAATTTCCAGCTTTCCACTAATTATTTCCTTATTGAACTACCTGTCGCCTGGCCTATTCCGCTATCTACTCATAGAATGTGGAAAAAATTATTATTGTGAAAAATAGTTATAAAATTACAGAAAGCAAAGGCATGTACCCAATTTTTTCGCGAAATCGATTCACATTACAAAATAACTCCTTGAATCGATTTAAAATTGAAACTGAAACATAATATATAAAAACTGTTGAATAGAGAAAGAGAAACATGTTCAGTAGGAGGTCGAACCATCATTGTTGAGCTAGGTACTTATTAGATGAAACTTCATCTGTACCCGGAAACAGCTTTCCAGAGATATCTGTGGCACAGGAAAATTGTCCACTACAAAAACATGCACCGTTTAACAAGATTTCTTTGATAAAGTTCAAGCAGGAGAGAGACTAAGTGAACGGTGGTTTTTATTTTCGGAAATTTCTTCCACGTGGTTCTTGGAAATCACCACGGCTTAAATAATTTCTATATAATCAAGGTTTGATTGGCGGTTACATCAAAAATGCTCAAATATGATTGGTGTAACATTTAAATTCATTATGTGTTACTGCGTGTTGGAATTTTAATGCCACACAGTATATAATACAATATTGTAAATTAGTACAATAGTGCAGTCAATATGGTGTAAAATTCCCTTGACCTGGACAAAATTGCAACACAAATGATTCTTTTTGCATTCTATTGTCAAAAGTGTCTATTTTAACATATTGAAAATCCCCATTAATCCCGGCGCAGGAAATCAGTCAAAATCCAAGATGGCGGCTGAATTTTGTATTTTTCATTACAAAATTTATAACTGTGTATAACTTTGTATTTATAAGGTTTAACTTGGCAAAAATGTTTAAAATACAAAGATAGAAGCATAAAATAGGTATTGAATAGATAAGATAGGTATTGAATCACTCAAATTGCCTATTATGCATTAGAGAAAACTTTATTACACATTAGACTTACAAGAACAAAAAACCATTATTTCAAAGTATGGGTTATTTTCCTTTATTGAACAAAAATTAAAATGATTTGGCTGTTTTTTCACAATTTATCATAATCTTCATCTCTACTTTCCATTTCTTCATCTTCTATTCGCTGCGGACTATTTTCACAATTTGTTTCTTGACACTGACCACATGAATTGGTACATTCCAAACCATTCTTTCGGCAACTACATTTCATGGCACCACAGCCGGTTTTGCAGTTACATCTTACTATGCGTAATATACTTCCAGGTGCTGGTGGCAAATCCATTTTTTTCGGTACATACATATTATCATGTATACTCCATCCCCACTCTGTTAGGTTCAAGCCTACTTGCATTTGCTTCTATATACAAATTTGCAAATATGCACGGAGGCTATGGTACTTGACAGCTGATTCCGTTGGGGGAAGGTTCTGTGGCTGAGCGAAACATTTTGCCTTCGATACTTTATCAATAATAGTTCTATACCTAAGTGTATTTAGTGTATGATCTGGATTTCCACCAAAAATACATACCATTATCTTCTTTCCAAATTCTTCAACCTGACTAGGATTAAGGTTTGTTGAGCTGAACGATAGTGCAAGTTCACGAAAGTATTGATCTTCAACAACACGTTTGAAAACTGATTGCTTTCCAATATGGAATATTCTGGAGGTGCTGTCACATCCTGTATACGAATGTATAAAGAATAGACTGTTCGCTAAGTCATTTCCGAGCGAATATCTAATGGCATTGATATCATAAATGTTATTCTGTTTGGAAGGTTTTTTATCACTTCTGAAAAGCAGCTTGTGGTATGCTTGATTACACCAATAAATCAGCAATACCAGTAGGTCAGTGTCTTCTCCTATCACTGTTGTATTTCTAATTTTTGAAGATTCCACTGCAGTTTTAACAATGTCAACTTCAGCATCATCAACTGCATGAATTACTGAACATCCCTGTTGTCGTATTTCTTCAGCGATTAGAGTAATTATTTTCTGCTTGTTTCCCTTATTAGTGAGAAACATTTCCTTACTTCCTGTGAATGTCATATCTGGTGTGAAGTTCACGGAGGGGAAAATTGTATTTGTTCGGCGATTATGGGTCATGTCTTTTATTGTGTATTCTGATGTATAACCATCAAAAACTACAGTTGCTTGCCCATAATTAGCTGTCACAAACGACGCATAACATCTTGCTATATCCCTGAATGTACTGTCATTAGCCATGGCAGGCGATGCAGTAAGGACCCTCCATCGAGCACATACTTTTATCTTTGTATTTTAAACATTTTTGCCAAGTTATACATTATAAATACAAAGTTATACAAAGTTATAAATTTTTTAATAAAAAAAAAAAATTCAGCCGCTATCTTGGATTTTCACTGACTTCCTGAGCCGGCATTAATGGGGATTTTGAATATGTTAAAAAAGACACTTCACACAGTATAATGCAAAAAGAATCATTTGTGTTGCAATTTTGCCCAGGTCATAATTTATTTTTACTGCACTACAATAGAACAATTATTATATTCTTAAAAAAACAAATATTTGCATTTGATATAAAGTTACTAATGACAAAGAAGATTAGGAAAAACTAGTTAATTTGTTACAATGACAAATAAACACAACATGCGACAAACAAATGTATTTGATGTGTAATGTATTAAAAAATGTATTAGTTAACAAATTAAATGTTATTCAATTGTTAAAAATCTCTTCGGTAGCAAACTACACCTTTTAGATAAAAATAAATATTAATTTGTTAAAAATTAATACGTAAGTCACTAGAAAACAAAAACAAAGCGGTCATAACTGTTGATAATTGTTAATTGTATTATTATATATTAAATTCACTGCCGAAACCCGGTTAGAAATATTAACAATTAGCAAATTGCTACTAACGAACAGTGACTTTATCGTCAAATGCAAATAAAAGCCTGAATTAATTTATAACCAATTATTCTAAAGGTGGAGTTTACTCCAAAAAGAGACCAATTTAACCATCAGCTGAATTATACATCTATGTTTTTATAATTTCTAAAACGAACTTTTATTATTTTACTGTTTTTAATTAAAATAAAACTATTTAAATGTTTATAAGGTGCAATTATTTATAAGGTTGAGCTGTATTGAAGAATTTCTACGACAACTCTCAACCTCTAATGTCGAGAGTTTGCTCTTCAGTTTTGTTTAGTATGCCATCGCAAAATATCCTGCGGTTTATAGAATTTATCGCACCAGATTATTTTTCGTGCGGACACTTTGAGTTAAAGGTTCTGCATATAATTTGAGAGATTTAAAAATCAATATCCATTACCGACATTATTTTATTGATAAGTTAAGTAGCTCAACTTTATAGAGATACACTTTGTTGCAATTTATTTTTTTTTTCAATTTTTATCTAGTAGCCAAATAGATTCTTTTAGTGTGACGTCACATAATTATGCAACCTACGTACTACTGTCATGAAACATCGGTTGCCTATACATCACATTGGAATTTGACTCTTAATGTATATGTCTATAAAGGCGATATTTTCAAGGCCTAAACGCAACGTAGAATTTTATTTTATTTCTCCTCGTAAGAAATATTTAAGAACTTTCAGGTACCATTTACCATGCATAAAGCCTGTGAAAATATATACAATTATAACTTATTACAGGAAGTTCTATGAACATAATTAATTAATATTTAAAACGGATAAAATATAAGGGTAAAGTCGAGACAATATTGTTGTGAACTTCATCATCTTTTCAACTTGTTTAAAATATTTCAAACGTCATGTCTTATAACCCAACAAGTATATTCAAGTTCATGTGTTGTATAATCGATTTAAAAGTCCTTTTTTGTGTTCATTTTGAATAATATGGAATTATGATTTACTTTAGAGTGTGACCATACTAGTAAAAGTGGATGTAAAATGTTTAATTTTCCAAATTAAAAGAGTTCGGATATCGACGACTGATTCCAGTGCTGTCTGCAGGAACTTTGATAAGAAATTTCAATTTATTGCAATAATAATTAGACACAATTTTATGGTGTAACATATTTTTTATGCACCCCTAACGAACTAGAAGAATTACCTAAGCAGTATTTGTTTTGTGTTTGTTTCTCAGTTTCTCAAAGGAAATTCTACCTAATATAATATAAAGAAAAAACAAGCAGCATTAAAAAGTAATAACAAAATGTGTTATGCATAAGTAACTAGATAAATAAATAGTGTTCAGTACGACAAGCACTAAAGACGAAAAACAATAGTAATAAAAACCGTAAAGATGAACAAGTAAGCAGGAAAGAAAAGTGACGTTCACATCTGTTCTGTCCTTCTGATGACAACTAGGATATTAAAAAACGTTAATAAGAATATTTTGATTCTGTTGAATAAAATGTTTTGTATTATATTTACTTCTCTTTGTTATCTTTTTTAAATCGATAGGTAACTATTTGTATAGTTTGGGACCAAATGCAAGTATTTGTCATGCGAGTTTGTTACATTGTATAAATGTTCATATAACCATGTAAAAACTAATTCGCTTATGCGGTTTCATTAATCACGTAAAATCATTTTAAATAAAAAAAATCGGTAAACATTTTCTAAATTGCCGACCTGTAGGATATTATTCAAACAAATCAAACATTATCAAAGTTACTTAATAAAAATAAAGGAGGTTATAAACTATGTCAACAACTTGAGGTTTGCCACAAATTAATTGACGTGTAATTTGATTTTCACAGATCATATTTCCTATTGATGGATACTAACTAAATCCGTTTTTAATAATAGATTTTCCAATGTGTTGACCATTGTACATAATCAAACATGTTCTGCACATGGTACATGGTAACTGATAGTTCTTAAATATAAATTGAAGATTTAGTGACCCGCTATATATTGATATTATATATATATATATATATATATATATATATATATATATATATATATATATATATATATATATATATATATATATATATATATATATATATATATATATATATATATATATATATATATATATATATATATATATATATATATATATATATATATATATATATATATATATATATATATATATATATATATATATATATATATATATATATATATATATATATATATATATATATATATATATATATATATATATATATATATATAATATATATATATATATATATATATATATATATATATATATATATATATATATATATATATATATATATATATATATATATATATATATATATATATATATAATATATTGTTCAAAATAGATTTTTTTATGTTCCGTTTTTTTACATTTCGACCAGTTTGTCCAATATATAGCATCATAGTCAGAATATTTTAGTTCACATAGGTACTCCAGTTTTTTGTAATTTATCGTTTATTTTTATTATTTGATAGAATTTCTCCAATGTTATTTTTATTTATTGAAATCGTTTTACATCCTAAACTGTTTAACTTATTACTAACTTTATTGCTAATCTTAGGTCTATAATTGACACATTTATAATTTTTCTGGGAGGTTTTTAAATGACCAACATAAAACTCATTACGAAAATTTTTCTTTTGTTTCGCGGATATTAAATTATCAATCAAACTCTCTTGTGGTATCCATTATTTTTGGCAATGTTTTTAATTATATTTACTTCTTTTTCAAAATTTTCTCGACTTAAAGGAAATGTTAATAGGTGGTTAATGAAACTGTGGAATGGTGAGTGTTTTATTTGTAGTGACAGTTTGGAACTATTGTGAATTACTGTATCGGTACAAGTGGGTCTGCGATATATATCAAATTCTAAGAATTTATTATTATTTTTTCTGTTAACGTCTAAAAAGCCAATCGCAGATTCAGTTCGGTGTATTATTCTTAGGTATTGCTGTTATTGTATCATCCACATATCTCTTATAAAAAGTTACATTAAAAACAACCTTTTGTTTACAATTACTTTGTAAATAGGACATTACGATATCTACACAAATTGAAGATAAACAATTGCTCATATCTAAACCATAAACTTGTTGATAAAATTGATCCTGATATTTAAAATAACTATTTATTAACGCAAAATAAAAAAAGAAGTAAAAATTTGTTCCAAATGCCAATTATGTTTTAGGTATTTGATTAGGTTAACGGAAATATTAGTAAATATAAAGTTCCAGTGTAATGTAGACAAGTGTATCATGACAGTAGTACCTAGGTTGCATAAGATAGAGTCCAGTTTACAGTATTTCTTACATTTATAACTGATTTTAAATAAATTTTACACTGTAAATTTCCAAAAAATTGGATATGGTCTATACATTTTTGTGGTCAAAACCATAGATAGTATAACAGCCAATGTAATTTAAAGCCTACCAAAAAAAAAAAAAAATACAAAAACGCTACAAAAAACGTGCCCAATTTCAGAGCAAATAAATGGGCATCAATTTCAATATTTTGTACCTCAAATAATAACCGGGATCCGACAAATTAAATTTTCGCAAAATTCTCTCTTGGGTTCATTTCAAGAGGCGCTCGTGACTTCATTCGATTCTAGGGGATTTTCGGGAGTGGGGGAGGGACAGTCAGAGCTCTCCAAGAGTTTCATTAACTTTTTATGAACATTCTTTGATGACAGAACTCTCGGACACTTCGCTAGTAAACCTGCAATCGCCCCCGTCTTACTTAAATTTGAGTGTTCTTGCAATAGTTTGAATGCCTTTGAAGGTAAAATCTCGTAGTTCTCGTCGTACAATTTTTCTGCCTCACTCCACGATTCATAATATTGCTTATATTCATCGTAGTTGCTGTTAAATTCTTGCGGTGTTTGGGCAGCTGTAGAATATCCTGTACTTCCCCTTAAAGGCGAAAGGAAGCTGCTGCAGTCTTCTGAGGAATTTTCCGACCCGTCCATGTCTTCTTGAAGTATTCTAACAGCTGCTGCATACAACTTTTCTTTTGGCATATTTCTAAACTTTTGTCCTTTTTTGCGCTTCAGCAAACTTTGAACTAATTCATAAACTAATCTTTCATTTACAGGCGATCCTGGTGAGTTTATGCCGCTGGAACACAAGCTTTCTGTTTCGTTGGTTTTCTTTAAGGGTAAACTTAGCTGGTCTCTTCTGGGTGGTTCTTCTTTCGTTATACTAATTTGCTTTATAGACATTTTACCAGAATTGAGAGGTTCAGTTTTGATAGCTTTACCTTCCTCCTCTTCCTCATCATCCTCATTTTCACATTCGTCTTGTAATAATTTGAATAGTCGAGAATGTGTAGCTGCGCGCTGGTATCTAGTCAGTTTTTTTAGCTCTGAAAATTCCTCATTGTCTGATATATGTCTGCTCATGTCAGAAGTCACTCCGGAGTCACCTTCCTCTTCTTCGCTGTATTCTTCAAATGATTTCAGGCTGCTTTTTGTTGATGTGGTTTTACTGCGATTTTGACTAGTAGGCTCTACGACAGATATCTTTTCTTTTACTGAGTTTTTGAGTTCCTCCTCTTGCAACTTACACTGCTTTCGTTTAATGTTTTCTTTTAAAGCTTGTATACGTTCCTTTATCGAAAGTATTTGTACTTCTTTTTCTTCGTTCTGATTTCGATCTTTTTCTTTTGGATGATCCTCGCTCTCATCTTCTGATGATGTTGAATCCAAGTCTTCTGAACAATCTTCACTTACCTCATATTCTTTAACTGGGTCTTTATATTCACTTGATTTATTATTATCTGGATATATTATGTCTGGAATATTTTCATCTAACATTTCCGCTTTTTCCAATATTTTTAAATTTTCTCCTGTGGCTAAGGGATGCTGTAGCAAATTAGTTTCCCCTTTTTTCTGTTTACTCTCTCCTGATATTTTCTTACTAAAGTTATAATTACTATAACTAGTAGAACTATCATCATTATCTTCATCTCTAGAAACTATTTTCTGTTTAGTTTGAATTTCATCTTTCTCATTTTTAACTGTGCTATAAAAATCGGATTTATCACTTTCTTTATCCTTGTAGCTTCTGTTTTCTACACAGTCTTTGTCTTTATTGCTATCAGCGTCAGTTTTAAAGATATTTGCCACCTTTTCAACATTATTATTAGTAACATTGGGTTTGTTTTCAAATATTTTTTCTTTCTTACCATTATCCTTAGTAGACTCTTGCTTATACACAGTTCTACTTTTATCTTTAGTTGGTAATTGGATATTCCACAATCCAGATTCTTTCTGTATCTGTTCCAGTTTAGCTACAAAGCTTTCCAATTCTATCAACTTGCCACTGTTTTCATCTTCTTCAAACTGATCTTCTAGTTTATCGTACACACTCTTAATTGCTCTGGCATAATTATTTCTTGGTTGCATCTCCTCCGTAATTTTTTTTAGTAGCATCAGTTGTTTCTTCTTTTGTGTCTGCTTTGCATATTTCATTTTCATCTGTACTAGATGCTTCTATATGTTTTCGGTTTAGGATAATAGGTTTTGGTTTGGGTAAATCATCTTCTTTACCTATTATGCCCCACCAATCCTCGCTTTCGTCGCTTTCTTTACCTTCATCATCTTCTACTATAGATTTTTCGGGTTGCTCGACAGTTAGAACTTTTTCATCATCTTCCTCATTAATAATATAAGTATCTTTATTTGCTTCATCGGTGCTGTCGAATCGACACAATGATCTCTCTGTTGGTGTTAAGGAAGGACTTTTCACAGTAAATGAAGGATTTGTTTCATTGTCGTCCTCAAATGTTTTAATTTCTCTGTCTCCCAGAGTAACCGTCGTCTTAATCTCCTCTGTATCTTCCTCGGTTATACTAACGCAAAATTTAAATGGTTTATTGAGATTAGCTACTGCTGGGCTGTGCTCTTCTTCATCCTCACTCCTTTCTGCTATAGTAGTTGAATCACTCATAGCACTAGCAGATCTTAATCTTGAATCGGTTCGTTCACTTTCTTCGTATATTACGCTTAGTTGGTGGGGATAAGTGTCATCATCAACAATATATAGGGAATTCTCTTCATCTATATCATCATTTCCCTCTTCTGAATATTCTTCTATGCAAACCTCATCAGAACATTGTGAATTATTATCTTCATTAGCGTACACAAGGATATTATTAACAGATTTTATTGATTTTAGTGGATTGTTAATATTGTCTCGCTTGTTGACATCATCTTCAGTTTCTGTATCTGATTCAGAATCCGAGCACTCCTGCTCTGATTCTGTTTCAGTTTTTCCTATTTCAAATCTGTTATTCATTACCTTTTCTACGACGTTAAGAGTTGGTGTCATGACTGACCGTGGATTAGTTGCATCCAAACTATTTCTTCTTGAATTTCTTTCCGTAAATCTTTTATTATAATAAGCCAGTTCATCCATAGAAGAATATCCAGTTATATCATCTGTATCACTGGTTGGTCCATAATAGTGATATGGCGAATACATAGGAGGATAACCATAATAATATGAATAATAATATGGGTCAAAGTAAGGAGGATATGGAGGATACATTTGAGCTTCTTCAATATTTCTAGCTTCTTCAGATTCAGGGTAATATTGATATCCGTAACCGTAAAAATGCAAAGGTGTTGATCTTGGATTTGTGTTTGTTTCTGCGTCACTTTCTCCTTCTGCAGTAGACGGTCTCCTAGGCACTGGATAAGGGTAAGGCGGCATATAACTCCAGAACGGAACTGGGGTGTGTCTAGGGGTTGGAGTTTGTCTTGGCGTGGTTTTTGAACTCGTGTCACTGTATTCTTCCTTGGAGAAGCCTGCTTGGGGATCTTGGTAATAATAATTGTAAAAATAGTCATGCCAATAAGGGGGAGGAGGGTAAGGGGGGGTAATTAGGGTCATAGCCCCATTGCTCGTAAGGGGTTGCTTCGTATTGCTCTTCGACATTGGCTATAACAAAATTAACAATTCTGATTTTAACATTAAGTAATTTTAATGTAAAAGTAAAAATAGGTAGGCTGATTAGATTTACTTTTATAAACTTAATTTAAAAGTACGTATGTTGTGAAATAGTTTCATGAATGAAACACAAAATAATGTAGTTAGTTCTGAAGTTATAAACAAAAATATGCACGAATATGATCATGCGACTATTCAGTATACTGTAATTTTGAAAATTATATATGAAACGTTAACATTTAGATAACTTTTTTGTTGATCTGTTTCTGTTTTATCTAAATGCGTCTTGTGAGGTCAAATTATTTGTTAGAAATAAACGTACCATAATTATCTGGCGCAGTCATGGCTTGCAAAATTTTGAATGACCTACTGGGAATTGAACTTCCAGTATATTTCTTAGGTTCAGGTACTACTTGTTCGCTTGGGTGCACATAGGGTTGTGGTGGATCATCACCTGGGGATATGCAAAAAAATAAATTAACTATGTAGGGAATATAGAGCTATGAAAAAGTAAAAATTCACCTTCGGTTTTGAGAAAGAACTGTATGGGGTAGATTTATAAAAAAGATTCGGTTTTGTAGGTTTGTAAAATTTTCCTCTACCATTAAAAAATTCTAGTCAGAATAAAAGGTGAGAATTTGACATGTTTTTAAATAACAATAATCACTTGAAGCTGTGTTTCATTTAAAATTATCTAATACAATATATTATTAGAAGTAATAAAATAATAAAAACAAAACTATATTTGTTAGTTTTGTTTATTTATGTCTTACCTTCTATTTGAACAGGAATGGTCCTGACTTGGGGTCCTTTGTTTCCTTGAGGCTGAGGACCTCGTGATACTAGAAACATGTACAAAAATTTAAACAATTTATTTTTCAAATTATATATTGTTTCTATCTCAAATGCTAACCCTCAACTAATACTTGTTAGTAGTAGGAAAAAATAACATTGTTAGTAAAGAACTTCGTCCACAGGGATTTCTTTTACAAAACATCACGCTTTTGATGAGGAAACTCTATAAATTCAAATAATCAGTCCTTGCAGAAAGCATAACGTGTCTACATACACAAACCAAAATAAAACAGTGCTGTATAAAGTTCAGTTGTAGGAAAACAAAAAAAAATCGTACCGGTGGGTACAGCATAATAATTCGGATCTGGTGACCCATCGGTCATATTTTGCAAGAGTTTAAAAGCCTTTGATGGTATGGCAGGACCACGATATCTAGGATCTACTTCTCTTTCAGAATTATCATCATCTACAACTAATTGTAATACAAGTTTATATTAATTTTATCAATAGAATTCTGGGCGCTGTCATTTGGAAAATGTATTGAAGTAAATTAAACGTTAAAAATCAGTTTTGGCTACTTTTGAAATTCTAGAATGACCAATATCTCCTAAGATTCATAATATTCATTAACGCTCAGTTAATCTTAAAGATACAAAACGAGTTTAATGCAACTGCCAGAATAGAATTAGTTAACAATTTATCAATATTCTTTTTCTCTGAATTATACATTTTCGCATATCCGACTTATCAGAGGATGTAGTGGAGTTTTTATAATTTATAAAAATGTAAAGCTATGTATATAAATAAAGAATTTTTAATAAAGATAGTGATGAATTGTTCAGCTATTAGTAAAAAATATATATATGTGGTTGCAGTTTAAATACTAACACTATTTTATGCTACAATATAATACAAATTTTGTTAGTGAAACTATCAAATAAAATTATTTGTATTTTAGTTGTGTTTTATTATTCAAAGTATATTAGGATCCGGAGCAATAACTTCATTTTTCTTATATTGTAGTTAAACTGAAAATGAGATTTTAGTAACGAATCAAAAAACGCCGTCTATCATTCCGACTTTTTTTTGTTGCATTATGCATCCCAGAAAAGCAAAAAACACATTATTGGTGACTTGGAATTTATCATCAGCACTGTGTTTGTTAATTCGGTGCTTTAAGGTGTGAGTAAATGGGGAATGAATTAATGAATTTCATAATTTTATTGTTAAAACCGAGGGGTAAACCGCAGAGATAAGTGTACATCAGAGACCCTTTTTTGTAGAATAAATCCTATATTTCCATGAGAATCTCGGAAATCTTAGAAAATCACTGGAAATCCGTATAAATCACAGTAAATCTCTGGAAATCCTCGAAAATCCTAGGAAATCTCAGAAATCCTCATCAGCATGTTTTGAATTTTGCATCACTAAACATCATTTCAAATCAATAATTTATATAAATAATGAAATAATAAGAAAGAAAGAAGACAAACCTATTAGTACCTAACATAATTATATTTTAGTTTAATAAAATACAGAAAAAATAAAAATATGAATTATTTTGATACAATAATAACAACACGTGACAAAATAGTTGTCAAATAAAAAATACAATTGTAATATATATAGAAAAATGTAATGTACTAATACAAATATTTGGAATGTACAAAGAATTAAAAAGAGACCAAAGGCTTTATCTAAGGCCCATTTTTCATTGCCGAGTATTGTTTCGAAACACAATTGTGACTTATTTATTTATTTTTTGAAAAACATTTTATGAAAAAAATTAAATACATATGGTGTTCTAATACCCCCAAGTTGTTCTACACAACGAGTGTATCTTTTTATTTTTCGATTAAAATTTTCTACATGCCCCGTTTCATTTAGAATCCTGATTGTCCAAGAAATTTTTCCTGCAATTTTGTCCCAGTAATAGAGATCTGATAAACTAGGTCTCGACTAGGTTCTTTAAGGTCTCCTATAAAAAGAAATCTAGAGGCGTCAGATCCGACTATACCGATTACTATTTACAAAGAAAACCGCATGATTTTACTATTGAACTGCTCATCTATGCAACGTGATGATGCCAACAATTATAATGCAGAAAAAAGATGTATAGTAGTCTAGAACCTACTATTATCATCAAATGATTACTAAAATTATGGCAATAAGGAATATGTCTCTTAATTGTGATAATCACCAAATTTTTGTTCACTAGACTGATTCTTTCAAAATAATTTGTTTTCACGTTGTGAAACCCATATACGCACTACTAACATAATCTTTATTTCATTCATTAGTCAGAAAATTAAATATTTAAATTTTTTAACAAACTTATAATAATTTTCAGTTTGCTCGAAAATCTTTCAGTTATTGTACCGGATCCTGTATAAATAGACTTTCTACGTCAACAAAGAAGGATTCTAAAAATACCCCACCACCAAAAATAAAAAAATCAGTACCGCTTTGATCGAGTATTCTAAAAACTTTTGATGGTATGTGTCCACCTCTATACCTCGGGTTTTCTTCGTCAGAAAAATGAATTTCTAAAATAAGTCAGAAATTTATCACCACAGTCACGTGTACCATGACATTTAAATAAAAAAAGTGGTGTTAGATGTAAAATGTATGCGACAAAGTACATTTCTTTAAGATTTTTTACCTTGTTTAAACTTATTCATTAGATTCTGATCACCCTCATTTAGCTTTATTCTTCTTAGTTGGTCTGCAGGAACTTGCTGGAAGTTTTGGGGATATTTAGGAGCGTGTTCAGTAATTGGAGCATCCTCAACTTCATCATCATCATCTGTTTGAGTTAGCTTTTGGATTATTTTAAACGAATTTGACTGTGTGGGATTACTGCCCCAACTCTGTTGTCTGTTTAATGTTCTGAAAAATAAGAGAAGTTCTGTTATTGAATTTTTTTTTACTTTAGTATTTGTGAATGCAGCTATTATAGTCAATTTAGCGTTATACAATTAGTGCTTTACTGTAAATAATATATACTTGTGTAGTTAAGATTGAGGTAGGTATCAATATCTTAATTACTTCTTCACCCCTCAGAGTGAGGAAGTTATGTATTCGTGAAAAAAATGTTGAAAATTTTTATTACATTTCTGAACGAATCTCGACGAATTATGACGATACATAAAATATCAGACAGAAAAAGTGTTCTGTTTGTGTGTCTGTGTGTGTGTGTATGTGTGGTTCGCGATCGCAGGTACAGTTTTTGAGATAAAGCTTTCAAATTTGGTACACATTCTAGAGGCCAAGGAAGAGATTGAGTTCGATGATGAGCAAAATTGGTCCCAATGTTTAAAAAAAATATTAATGACATTTCAGCAATGTGACTTTTTTTGACACGTCAAAAATTACTTTTATTATAAACTCCGAACTCCACCACACGTCGAGATTTACTACGGTGAGGAAGTTCTGATCCCCAAGTAATTGGCAGCGGTCTTTTGTTTTGATTTTATATATTTCGGAAGAATGTAACTAATATTGTGCTTATGGTTTAGATGTTTAGAGCGATATGAAAAAAGTATGTGAGTAGGGTCACTTTTCATTTAGAATTCATCGGAAGGATTTCGTCAAATATTTACTTAAAATATTGTTTGCCCATCTCTGCCTCTTTTTGTAGAATATAGATTTTAATAACAAAGGGTGAGCACTTTTATTTATTTTGTAAATAATTTTTGCTCTCGTATCGTGTTTTTTATTATATTTTTATTAAGTCGTATATTAGTTGTCTTGCACAGTGTTGATTAACGTTTCTATGACAAGAACCCATTGATATGCTATCATTCGCTGGGAAGAAAAAAATAATCAGACAAACTAAATAACGATTTTCTGTTATGCCAAGAACAATTCAAATGAATGTAATATACAGCTACCTACAAAATTTTGCCAACGATGTCTTAAACACTGTTAATATGTTTGCCAAGGAAATACAGTTGATTCTATCTGTTCACAAGCGTCCACAAATATTCATACACGGATTAAATATACTAGAGAAAGTTTTTATTCCAATTATCTAACAGACATTAGGTTTTTTAAAAACTATGGTAAAACATTAGATAACGACATGCAAGCAAATCATCTCGGATGGCAACAAATGTTTTGCATAATTTGCTAATATCCGGTGATTCCGATGATGAGAACGATTCAGGTAAGCTAATCGAATCGTTTTTTACTGAAAAACAACGACAGTTATTAATATACAACCATCCTAGGAAACCGACACTGCAGAAGAAGACGCCGAATCTGATGTATCATCATCTGACCAAGACAGCATTAATGATTAGTGAATATATATCTATTTCCTTCAGTATATTATTACAATGGGCGTCACTTATGTTTTTGGATATTTATGCTTTTAAAACTGACTAAAAGTAACCAACTGGTCACCAGTTGGTTACTTTTAGTCATATTTTTCTTAAAACTGATGTCTGGTTGAAAAACTTTCATAAATAACCAAAAAAATATTTAAAAAAATTACCTTGGATTATACCTCAGATTAATAATATAAAGATAAGTAACACCCAGAAGAGATACGCTGATTTTTATGACCGATACATAAACAACAATTTGCATGTTTACATATCAACGTATCCAAAACAAATCAGGGGCGGCTTCAAGCTTCAGCGTTTATTTTAATACTTTTGTATAACTTAAAACTTAATAGGTATACAGAATTTGTTTGCTTGAGGAATGTATTTTTCAATGCTATTCTACTATTGCTATTTTAATCTCTGTTGTTTTTAAGTGATTTTAAAGTTTTGTATTATTGAGTACTGATTAATAGTCGATTTTTAGTTACTTATAAAGATTTATTTACTGAATATTTATTGAGAAACAATGATTCAGTTTAAGTTGAATAGTAAAAAAATCCACATTTTAGTAAAAAAATATACTTATACAAAACTATTTTTTTTAACTTGAATGGAAAGTTCTTTCTTAAGGTTGCTCACAAATTATATATGTTTTAAAGTCTGTTGATATTTTTTTGATTCAATTTTAAAGGTTGTTATTATAAAATGTGTTTATTTTCAGATTTCCCGAGAATCTGGTGAGAAGAGAAAGTTGGCTGAAAGCTCTCAAAATGGATAATGCCAATAAGTGGCACTACGTGTGTTCAAAACACTTAAAAAAAAGTAATTATACTATTAAATTTTTTTCTAACGTTTCGGTTGATTAAACCATCATCAGAGAATTATAATTAATACAATATTTTAAAACACAGTTATGGCTATTTTACATTATGTACTTACACTATTAATTAGGTGTTTATTTTAAATTTTAGTACATGGTGTAGGTGTTATTTGTTTGCCTGTTTTAAAGCAACTAAATTATTTTGCATGGTACTTTGGTTCTTAAAATTTTGTTTATGTTATCATGTTTACTGCCTATCCACTCTCGGGTTCAAATCCCGGTTTCGATTCTGACAAAGTCGAAATGTTTGGTTGTGTGTGCCCGCATTTCTCTCTCAACTGTGTAACCCCTGTCCGTGCAGCTACGGCTTTGATTTGGGGGTTGTCTAATTTATGTTTATGTTTGTTTACGTTTGTTTATGTTTATGTTTATGTTTATGTTATGTGCATATCTGACCGAAAATCCCTAAAAAACGCTATCAAATATTATTTGATATCAACGGTCAGGAAAAGAAAAAAAATTATATATTAGGCAATAACTTATATTATTACTCGACACCACAGAGACGTACTTGGTTTCACTTCAATAACTAAAATGAAATTCGATATTTCAAACTAACTTTTTTGTAATGAATAATAATGATAAGAGATTAGAGACATCAAATATTTTTATTTCGTGAGTTGTATCATGATTATAGATTTTTTCGTCTAAATTAAGGGGGCCCGCAAACAGGGGGGTCTGGTGTGACTTTGCCCACTTCTGCCAATTTCCTCCCGCTCCTGGCCAAGAGTGATGGATAAAATGGACTGATATCGTCACCCATTTCTAATATTATTGAAGAATAAATAACAGTTTAATTAAAAACTAAATTAAATTATGGTGTTAAAAGAAATTCGTAGTGTATATATTTCAATTGAACCAATAAAAATTCAATACTAAAATTAGAATTAAAAAAATGATATACCTATCACTTGCCGGTGTTGCAGGGGATCGGGGCCCTTGGTTAGCACCTTCCATTTGAACAGGAATTACTCTAGCTCCCTGATTATCAACCCTTTGTTGCGGTGCGTTCTGTGGCTGCCACTGCTGCTGCTGTTGTTTCTGTTGTGGTGGAATTCTAGGTCCAGGATGTTGCAAAACAATCGGTTGCGTAATATACACGGCTTCCGGTTTTCTTTCTTCAGGATCTCTAGGTGGTTGTTGGTATGGAGCAGGTCTAGTGTTCGTTCGAATTTCTATACGTACAGGAACACCACCAGGTAACTGTGGGCTATGTTGCGGTTGCTGAGTAGGTGGTGACGATTGTACTGGTCTTGACTGGGGCCATCTCTGTTGTTGTGACTGCTGTTGTTGAGTTGGAGGTGATTGAGATTGATACACATTCTAAAACGAAAATAAATATTAGTAAAGTTGATCTAGTTTACAAGAAGTAACGTAATATACCACAGTACATAATTGTTTACAATAATTTTGACAAAGAAACTTTTTTTTTAATATAAATTACTAACCTGTATCTCCTCCCTTTCCCTCGGCGGCTGGTTGTCCTTTTTAGCCCATGGTGGCATTTCCTCTTGTTGAGGCTTTTTTGACTGCCATGGCCTAGGTGCTTCTTTCAGAGGAGGAGTCTGAATAGTCGGACTGTCTAGATTCCTTTCTGGTGGAGTAGGTGGGGACACTACACGTCTTTGTGGTTGTTGTTGTTGATTAGCTGGTGGTATATACAAGGAACCTAAATGCGCTGTGCTCGTTTTTACTTCCGGTTGTATGTTGTTTTGCCGAGGTATTGGTTGTCGTTCTATAATTGGCGGCTGGTACCTGGGTTGTTCCGCAGCAGCCTCAGGGTAACGCTGTTGTGGCGGTGGAGGTTGGTACTGTTGTTTTGGTGGTTGGTATTGCTGAGGTTGAGTTTGAGACTGTTGAATGGGTTGATATTGCTGTGGTACAGGCGAGATTGGAGCTCCTCTTTCGATTACAGGTGGCTGGTATCTATTGTTAAAACGATAAGATTAGTTACAAATAGTTTTGTTATATTTATAATTGAAACATTAAGACGTGGTGAATCAAATTACCATTATTTAAGTAATATCTAATATTTTGAATTGACATCGTTTGTTAAATTACTAAAATTTAAAGTTTTGTTCTCTTTTATGATGTAAGACACAATCTGAAACGAAAAGTGGACGTTAATCACAAAATGTATGTGCTAAAAGAAGTGATTTATATGTTTAAAATATATCATGATGACACATACGGAACGTTTAAAAATAATATAAAGCATTCGTAAAACATAAACCATTTGCAATAACTGGGATATTTAGGTTTCTGGCAAAGTGTAATCTATTTTTTACAACAATATCTGCAGCATCTGCATAAAAATATGGTAAATCACTCATAGAATCATTAGTCATTGCTCTGAGTAACATCGCAGGCGGTTAATTTTATTAAATACACACGTAATACAATGTTATGTGCATGATATATTTGTTGTAAGCTGTGATGATATTTATGGCTTCTTATGGTTTCGTGGTCGAGTGGTAAGGACACTTGCCTATCACCCTGTAATCTCCGATTCGATCTTATGTCGAGGAGCTGGAATTTTTTCTAAAGTAGAAATTAATCATAGGATACTCGGATATTGGTTAGGTATGCCTGTTGTCTTTAAATATGTAGCCCCTCACACATAAGATACTTACTTCGAGGTATCTTTTGTATAATATGTGGTGTTTTATAATATCAATTTTTATACAAGCAACAATAAATTTGCGAAAAAACTTTCCTAAAATGATGTTTTGGAACTATACTAAATACAAACAGACTATATATGCTTTTTTTGTAAATTAACCTACGACAATGCGGTTGGTGTTTTATAAATACCTTTGCTGTTGTTGCTCAAATTGTTGTGGCCTTTGCTGAATGGAAGGAGGTGATGTGGGAACTGGTGCGGCCTTGCCTTCTTGAGCAAATATTTCGTCAACTATGCTTCTTCTTGGTTGAGGTCCTCCAGTCTTTCTCAGTAGAGCCATGGGATTATCCGGAATAATCTTCGTCATGTCAGGCCTCTCTAAAACTTGATTATCAGATGTCATAACTTTCTGCGTTGGCAATGGACCTGAGGGTGGTGGCGGTGGTGGTGGAGGAGCATTAGTTGGCGGTGGAGGTGGAGGAGGAGCCCCGCCTCTTGACATTGAGGGCGGTGGTGGAGGTCCCGATGGGAAAACTTGGACTTGCGGTTGAGGACGCATTACAGCTTGGACAGAAGGAGGCAGAGGACCCATATTTTGTGGAGGAGGTAGTTGTTGTCTAGGCATATCATCTGCGCCGCCAAGGTTTGCGTTTCGTTCTATCCTTCTTGCCATACGGGGGGATCTGACCTCCGACAGGTCTATGCCTCCGGGGGTGTACGTGAATGGTTTTTTGTCTTTGGTCATCATTGCATTTTGCACACATTGTGGGGGGATCCATTGTTGTGTCTTGTATCTAGAAAAATATAAAGACACGGGTGAAATTTGATATCAAATAGTACATTAAATTTTAAATGTTTTATGATAAAGAACAGCATTGTTTTATGTGGACATGTTAGAAATTGTTTAGATCGTAACATGAATATACTTTCCATATTTGTCTGCTTTGTTGATTGTTAACATATTTGTCTAGACAAGCAGTTAACCTCTAACATTTCCCTCGGAGATGCAGTAAAATGTATATAATTTTTTGGCCAGTGTAATAAGATAAGGATAAAGATATAAATTATGAATAATAATCTACTGCAGGCGAATTGTATATAGGAATATATCACCAGAAAAAAACTCGAAACTTAATACCTTGCGGAAGATGTTTATTAATACAAATCCCTGCAGCAGCGTGGAAGTGAAATCGAGACGAATCGTTAAAGAACATGTGGACATTGTTTTTTTTATTTACATCTCGTTAAATAGTAGCTAAAACTATGAAACACTTTTTTATTAACAAACGTTATACAATGTATTTATTTTAACAAATCTGACATATTATTGCTTCATATTAATGTATTTTTAGAAGACAAATAAAATAAAAACTTATTTAGTATTACATAAGCATTTTTTCAAACTTAACATGATAACAGTAATAAATATCTATAGTTTTTTATATTTTATACCGCCATTCTTATCTGAATGTGCTAGTATAAAGGTTTTAAGTATATAATAAATCAAAAACAATATTTCCAATACATTTTAATACTAAGAACATTGTTATTTAATGCAATGCAGTTCTTGCTCCTATATTAAGTAGTTGTTTTAATAGTTTCTATGGTAAAATGTATTGAAAGTATTGTTTTTGATTAATTATATACCTATAACTTTTACACTAGCATATTCAAATAAGAACGACAGTATAAAATATATAAAACTGTAGGTATTTTTTATTGTTTTCAAGTTAGGTTTGTGAGAATGTTTATGTAATACCCAATAATTATTTTTATCATTTTTTTTTCTAGAAATTAATGTATTTATTTTGTATAAATAATTATTGCCATGGTCAGAATTTTATGACTATTTTATTTTATATTTCATATGTCCTTAATAACTAACATAATTTTAACAGAAAAAACCAATATCATTTTTGCTTTAATGTCGATGATTGCGTCTTTAGGTTTCTTATGCTATTATTATTATTATTATTATTATTAGTACTATTATTTTGAACAGCATCTCTCTAAGGATAGATCTGTTGCAACACAAAAGCGCTGTTAGTGCAGGAAGTTTGGAGAAAGTACAGCTACGTCGATTTTAAATGTCTGGAGGGCGTTGTTGGTACCCATGTATTATTTGTGGCGTTGGAGGAATTAGCTTATTATTGAAAAATGTTAGCTCAGTGGTATTAATAGGGTATGTCATTATAACATTCTTTAAACGAATCTGTTTCAATACTTGCTCCGTCATCGAAAGCAGACATGGATGTCGACAACCTACGGTCAATTAAGGTAGACGTAATTGTGTCTTTATTAACTCTGACTTTAAATAATTGAAGAGAATGGAACAATGTGATCGGACAATGAATTCCACAACTTAGTTCTTCGTGACATAACAGATATTTAGTAAAGTAACATACGACACTTATGGAGCTCCAGGATGAAAATTTGGACATAATATTAATCGTTGGCAAATATCAGAGACTATACTCGGTAGCGCAGTTCGTGAGTGTTATCTTACTTTGATTAGAAAATAATGTGGAATTATCCGAACATGAAAAATTTGTGTACACAATTGGATAACAAATATTACAAACATTAATTTTGTGTGTATAAAATTCAGCGCCTTTTTCCTTTCAATCATTTGAATGAAATCAATTTTACATAACACAATAATAATAATAATAAAATGAATTTATTAAGCGAAGTTTAGTACAAGACTACTCTTACACTTTCATAAATATCTACATATTTTTAGATATTTTTAGAAAATATATGAATTGTATTCTGTTTTCTCTATTGTATTTCCAACTCGATAAAATAGTTATGTATAACTAAACAATTCGCATTGTTAATTGATATTTCAGTCTAACTCATAAATGAGTAGTAGTATCTAATAGGTGATATTGGGTACTACTACTACTGTAAATGAAATGAATAGTTCCATCCTATGTTAAAAACCGCTGCCAATTACTTGGGGATCAGAACTTCCTCACCGTAGTAAAACTCGACGTGTGGTGGTGTTTATAATAAAAGTAATTTTTAACGTTTCAAAAAAAGTCCCATTTCTTTATGTTTTAAAAAAGTCACATTTTGACGTTTCAAAAAAGTCACATTTTTTGACGTTTCAAAAATTGGGACCGATTTTGCTCATCAACGAACATAATCTCTTCCTTGATCTCTAGAATGTCTGTACCAAATTTGAAAGCATAAAGCTTTCAAATTTGGTACAGACAAAACTGTAGCTGCTATCGCAAACCAGACAGACAGACAGACAGACCGAACCGAAATTTTTTCTCTCTGAAACTTTGTGTATCGTCATAATTCGTCGAGATTCGTCCGGAAATGCAATAAAAATTTTAAAAATTTTTTTCATGAATACATTACACTTTGAGGGGTGAGGAAGTAATTTATTGCTCTAAAATCTGGACCCCCAAAATTTTTATATCGTTGTGTTAGGATTTTGTTAGTTTAGAAACTGTAAATATATGTACGTATGTATTTTACCTAATGATGTACTACATGTACTACTAATCCGTTTGTCATTTATATAAAGGAATATTCCTATCAAAGTTTTATCTTTTAAAAAACAGCTGAATCGTTATACCTAAGAAATATCACTTCAAATTAAAATACCTTCACCTAGTGGAACCAAAATGTCTCCAAATCCACAATCTGCAATGTTTCAGACTAAGATAGGTGACCTCAAATTAAATTCTAAATGTGAAAGTGAAAGATGTTTCAAATTAGTTTGTATTTGAAGTTGACTGTTTGTCTGCTCCAGACTACATACTTTAACATCTTGGTGTTTATCTTATTGCAAAAAAAATAATAATAAATAGCTAATAAATTTACAAGCTGTCAAACGGTATCTGGATATTTCAAAAGAATGCAATAGGAAATGCATATTTAATAAAATTATGAATAAAACTAAATACGTATAAGATTATTATATTCAGCTCTTGGCTTACATTAAGCCGCATACATTCCAGTTATAGGTACTAATAGTTCAGGTCTAATTTTAAAAGCCTGAAATTTTTCGTAAATGCGTAATGTTGGAACATTAAAGAAGAGTCATATAGTCATTTTACAATAAAGACTCGCTTTGAAAAGCAACCTAGAACAACGAAATCAATTTAATGGAAATGGTATTTTCTTGGGTGTGGCAAAATACATTTTAAAAATAAATAATTAAATGTCGTTCTATATTTGTTCGTTTTTTTTAATTATATTCTTATTTTAAATAGTTGGACAAATCTTTTTGAATAAAAATGTTTGTTTTAACTAAATTGCTGATTTACAATGTTTAATGAATACAACTGTGTCTACATAAAATATCTTCAAACAAAAAAGGAGACAATCGTATTAAAAGCCTATAATTTAAATTAAATGATTAAAAATTTCAACAAACATTCAATTTTGTCTAACATATTAATTCAACAAACAAATAAACAAGTAATATTACAATTCAGGAATTAAAATATTTGTTGCTAATTTTTATTTAGTATTGCTTAAATACATAAGAAGACATGAATATGAACTAAAATTATCAACAAACGTTTTAAATCCTGAATTTAAATAGTTATAATTTTTGTGATTGTTGATTTAAAATGTCACATGAATTTAAATACTTGTTTACAATTTTAATTCCTCAGTTTAAAACACAGGCTTTTAATGTGACTGTTGCAAATTATCAACAAACAATTTAAATCCTAAATTTAAATAGTTATAATTTTTGTGATTGCTGAATTAAAATGTTACATGAATTTAAATTCTTGTTTACAATTTTAATTCCCCGATTTAAAACACAGCCTTTTTAATGTGACTGTTGTAAATTTTTGACAAAACATATTTTACGAAGAAAGAATTTTATTCAACAAACATTTTAATTAGGCAAAGTTTTATAAACAGACATATTTACTGTAACAAAACCAATGTAGAAACATCGAAAATAATTAAAAATGAATTAAATGTTGTTTGATTGTCAAGAATAAATTGTGAGAATAAAAAGCAAAACGGCATTCCATAGTTTTCACTGCAAAGTTGTACAAGTCTTATTAAACAGGGTTATATGAAAACCGATTAATCGAGCAAAACTGAACAACTCTCGATTTTATTAAATTATCTTAAAAAGTGGTCATTTTGTAGCAAAGTTGAACAAGTCCAATGTTTATACATGTGCCGATACATAGAAAATACAAGTAATATTATTATTTTATTTATAACAAAATATGTATTAAAAAAAGATATACAAACAAATAGTTTGTGATGCCGGTTTATATGTCATAAAAGTTAATTTGTTGTTTTCTGCTTGTAAACTGAAAAATATTGAAGATGCTTTGGGGGGTGGTGCATTTTTTCGCCAACCATTAATTCCACGCTTGACTTCCAACCTAACTACCTAATAATTTGTACACTATAATTTAGTGAACTATTTTGTCAATGAATAATACATCATCTTGTTGTCAGCAAAATACAAACAAATAAGGGTACATTTTAAACAATATACCTCTTTTCATTTCCTACTCTGTTACGAAAATCGGACTACTTACATAAAATTGTACTGCATGTATTTCGATCACTACGAACCGGACTATAAGGAGCAAATATGCAAATATGTATAAATAATTACCGTCGATAGTCGATTGTTATTTTAATAAAGCGTGCCGATATGTAAAAACAAGTTACGCTGTATAGTTTTGCGGATAAAATGGAATTATACGTTAATGCATTCAGTGGTTGTTGCAATAATGAATTGCACTTATCAACACCACGCCACGATATTCTTTATGTGCGTGTTCAGCAGCCTGTGTTTTTTTTGTAATGTGTAGTTATTAGTACTTTTTAAAATATAGACATTGTATGGTTTGAATTTTTCTACACAACGAGTTTGAGTGTCATAGAAATCCATGCAATCCATCTTTTAAAATCACTATTCGTAGCCCTTTTTAATTTTCTGTTTTGTGTATTCATCCCTTCTTATATTTATTATATATATTATAATAATTTAATTATAAATTCGTCCAAGCCGTCTCTCACCTAGACCCATGTAATCAGGTCTCGTCATATTGTCGTAACATTTGTCATATTTTGAATTTGGGTTTGGGTGACTTAAACGGGTGACATAAAAGATGTCTACTAATTTCTAATATGACGTCATAATGCCACAACTTCAATGACATAAAAATGACGCTTGGCCATTACTATCTTGTAATTGACAATCGGTCTCTTCAGTCAGAAGCGCAATCACAGGTAATATTTTAAATATAATAATTTCCTGTTATGTCAACCCTTTATCTATAATACTCGGATCTCGGATTCGAGTTATTGGCAATGAACAATATAAGGTCACTCTATTTACACCTGTAATCATTGCAAGTCGACAAGGCGTAAACAGCGCCATCTGTGAACTGAACCACATGAGAATCTTAATCAAAGAACGTTTCAATGAAGAAATAGATCTTACGTTTTCTTGTATTATTAAATAAATTATTATAACTTATTTACTCGTAGTATATTTAATAATTTTTAATATGTAATAAATCTAATCATCATGATACTAGTACTCGAAGAAGGTCATTTTGACGTTAATCTTAAAGAAAGATCATGATGATTGAAGTCATCCTGGGTACGTTTAAATTATGTCGTCATAAGGACGTCAATTATGATGTCATATGACGTACTAAAGGAGGAAGTCAGTTTAATGGTCTCTTATTACCTAGGGGAATATCCAAAAATTAAGAAATCTGTTTTTTTAACAAACGCATATTACACTAATTGTAAGAGTTGCTCGTTAGAATATTTAATATAAAAATCTTTTAGCGAATATAGCGATACCTATAATTTAGCCATAAAAAATTCCATAAAAATTTATAGCATATTATGGAGCAATTCTGAGACAATTTCCAGCGAAACCGGAAACACAAAAAAAAATTTGCATATAATACAGTTTTTATATATATATATATATATATATATATATATATATATATATATATATATATATATATATATATATATATATATATATATTATGTATGTATATTCAAATTTTATCTCAATAAATAAAGAAAATAGGAGGGGTAAGCCAGGTTTCATTTACGCCCGGTATATTCTTGTAATTCAAATTATTCCATTTTTATTCCCATTTAACAAGAACTAATGCATATTGACGCTCAATTTATATCTTTAAATTTCAAGGACTGTTCTACTACAGTTTTATATTTTGACAAAAAAAATTAAGAGGACTGTTTTATTTTAATAATTGGCAAACTCTGATTTCTCTGCGCCCCTGGTGCTAGCTATGATAGCGACAAGGCGCCGCTTTGGTCTCTGACTCATTCTGCTATGCGCAAAATGCGTAGGATACATTGTTTACAGTGTAAAAAAATTTGCAGAATCCAAGTTCCTTGACCAGTGAAATTGTTCTAAGATCTAAATTTATGCAATTTAAAGGAGCTACCAAATGTTGTGCTTTGCTTTAGAGATTTATTACCACTAGTAAATGCGGGTTTTTTATGTGGCAGAATGATTCGTTTTATAAGTAGACATAACTGCTATTTATACAAATCAACTAGAATAATTTTGAAACCCACCTGTTTGTGAATAATCGTTATGTACTTGTTCTATTGTCTCATCTCATTTATTTAAAGAAACAGTATGATTTTGAAAAGCAATTTTAATGTGACGGGAAAGGTCGAATAACACTTTTGATGCGTGAGAAGATATTTTTTTCAGTCGCTATGCATTAGCTTTGGTCATTTCTGCCAAAATTAGTTTTTAATATTCTATGTAGTCGGGAATACTTGAATCGTTTATACAGGGTTGATTCATTGTCGACTTGACGCTATTATCGTTTTGGAGATGATAAGAAATGTAAAGCCGGTTTGACAAAAGTTGTTTCTCGTTGTCAAATAATACAACAATATAAAAACTTATTCAATGTCAAACAATTTTTAGATAAACTAAATAAATGGGAATTATAAATTAACGAGGTGCAAATAAACCAAAATAAGAAGCTATATGTGGAGTACAAAGAGATTATGCAACTACATCTTCATTCATAATTTTTAGAAGCATATTTGGCAACCTAAATGTTTCATATTTTACATTTCATGTTTTTTGGAGTTCGTGTTTTGGTGAGCTTATCCTCCTTTAACCCCCCTAAATACGCCACTGTCTGCAGTTGTGATTTTAGATCGAACAATTAAAGGCAGATTTTGAAATGGGAATAATGTATACTAATAAAATGATAAAATAATATTGACATTTCGGAATCTGATCCCTTTTTTTTAATTTTTGTTTAATACAATCCCGGTATTCTTGACAAAAGCCAGTGTTTATATCAAATGCATGCAAAGTACAAAATTCTTCATATTATAAGATAAACATATCCAAGGTGAATTGGATAAATATATTTTCTTGATATAGTCACATAGATCAATAATATAATAATAATAATAAAAATAATTAATTTTTATGCCTCCGGAGAATGCGAACTACAAAACGCTATAAGGGTATCGAAGAATACAATTGGTATGGAGTTCGGGTTGGACAAATGTGCAGTCGTCCACTTCAAGAGAAGACGATCCGTGTAATTCTCAGATGATGCACAGCTGATAGACGAAAGCATCATAAGACGCCAGAGAGATCTATACATATCTGGGTCTGCAACAAAGGCATACACAGGATGTAAAGCAATTAAAGAATTCTCTCCGCGGCAAGTACAGACATGGACTCATTTGGTTTTCAGAATTTTTGGGGAAGAACAAAGTATCTGCGACTAACATGCTTACCATTCCGGTTCTGCTCTAATCCTTTGGAGTAGTGAAGTAGACGATAGATCAGCTGTACTAATTAGATAGAGATACCGGCAAGATGATGAATATGCACAGAAGTATTCATCCTAGAACGTCAGTTCCTCGTGTGTACTTTCCACGTCAACAGGACGACCGAGGACTCATGAGCAGAGTAGTACTGAATATGGCATATAATATTCTCAGGAGGTTGGACCCCCTCTTGTGGTTTGTGAAACATCATGAAACTGTAGGAGCGGAAGCAGTATTATTGAAGGCAGCAAAAAAGAGCCGCAGATGAACGCAGTCTTGCATTCGACGCCAGGCAATGAAGCCGACGAGGTGCTGATGTAGTCAGTTACTGAGCTTCAGCCAAATTGTTTGAAAACTCGAATCAGAGCTGCTGAACAGGAAAAACTGTTTCGGCAGCACGTCGATAAACCCAGCACGGTGTCTTCTATAAGAATATAGAAACACTGGGTTTGTCGACCAGACTGACATTCAATCATTTTGAAGGTCAGCCGGATTAAATCAGTAACCGAAGGATTCATTATAGCGTGTCAGGATGGTGATAGCAACAGCTTGGTCTACCGTAGCAGCGTGTGGCGTGTAGAGGTTTCTGATATCAACCACAGGACCTGCCGTGAGGTACCGGAATCGTTCATGCATTTACTCTCTGCATGCCCATATATGCGATTTCGTGCGGGATAGACCACAGACCAAGTGCTGCCTTATACCCCGGAAATATTGAGTCTGTTGCGATGAACGAAAAATGTCACATTTATTAGAACTATCTATTTCCGACTGTCGAACTAATCCATGCCAACAACCCCGACATAGTCCTCCTCGACTATCAGACTAAGGTGACGTATGTCATCGAATTTTCGTTTCCTGTGGAGAAAAACATCACCTTGAAGGAGGAGGAAGAGCAGATCAAATATCGCGATATCCGGTACGAGCTGCAAGTGTTGTACCCAGGCTACTCGGTCAAATGCAGAAAGTTCTCTCTGTCTGCTTAGGACACATCATTCTGGGATCTACAACCAAAAATCCTACGGGATGTAGGGAGTAGTTGTAGGTAATTTGCTGGCGCTCCACCTATGACGTTGGGAGGCCACTGTCCAGCGTCGGTCAACAAAAAAAAGTGCATGGAAAAGTTTCATGATATTTGACAATCTTATAGTATTTTTTATATCAAATATTTATTTTTCCTTTAATTCTTTTGATGAATACAGTATCTTTGTAACTGTTATAGTTTTAAGTATAGATACTATTTTATCATTTACTATAATTAAAATGTTTTACGCACAAAACGACATATATAAATATTATTTTTGCTTACTTCTGGTTTGAGTGTAACGGCGAGAATGTGACCTGTTGACAAAGGGGGGTGGAGGCGGTCCAAATCCCGGACCTGTACCAGGGAGCTGCGACTGCTGCCTAAAACAAAAGGAACATTGCTTTACAAATAACCTAAATATAATCATCAATCCTTCATAAAACGTAAATCAGATGGAAGGAATGGGGAGGTTCTGGTGAGAATTTGTCGGGGTGTAGGAGAAAAATATTAGTGATGCTAAATTGACATTTTCGTTTTTACGTATATTTTACCACAGAGGTACAAACAATTTGATCACAATATGCACGGAATAAAATCAAATGTAACCCAAAAAAAATTTCATCTAGTAAAAATAAAATTATTTTAAATATACCGGGAGTTCTACTTTCTAGCCAAGACTTTTTTGGGCCTAATCTCACTTACTCTAAAAGATAACTTTGCATAGGCATATTAAGAGATAATTTGCATATTATTAGAAGGATCAAAACAAGTTTATTTTCCATTTTCAAAATCTGCGTTTCATTTTTCATTAAAAATAAAAAAGTTATTTCTACAATTTACTGACTAGATACAATTTAAAATATTTGTCAATATTATTTAAAGAATTTTTTTTTATTTGCAATTTAGGAGATTTCAACGATGGGTCAGACAAATGAAAAATGAGCCCATAGTCTTGTACCATGAATTAAATATACATAGATGGTTCCTCCTTATGTATATATTTATGACAACAATGTAGATCCCTGAATTTTTACATCGACACGGACAAAGCATGTGTGTGATATTGTTAATTTTGAAGAAGTAAATGCGTACAAATGGTCCGTTCTAACATATTTGCACGTAAATTTGAAACTATCAATGCCACTCCCCACAAAAATTATAAAAATTTTGATGTCTACGTTTTTAAGCAATAAATGTTAATATTGATATGAACTTTATGTATACTTAATCTCTGCATGTACTGTATACGGTAATCCAAAACTATTTTAGATTTTCTAGTATAATATAAACTACTTCTGAATAGGTCGTAGTTGATGTTAAAAAGTAATTTTATGGGACAGAGAAAAAGTGCGAGTTTCCCTTGCTTTACTCTGTAACATCAAAAGTTGTATTGTATCGAAGACAGTTGGTGGTACATTCCAGAAAAATAAACAAATCTTTCACACCTCTTGTACGTATGTGTAAGTAAAATATACAGTGCATCCATAAAGTAACGCATAAATTAATTATTAGGTAAATAAACAATATTATTGAAAATTACCGAAACACGTCGATTTTTGATTTTAATTTACTGTTTTTTCAAATAATAATTTAATATACAGGGTGACCTAGCTTCGAGTAATGACGTCATCACCGGTTTTTTAAATGGAACACCTCACTTTTTTCTCAATTTCCGGATGTCCCTTGCTGAGTTGATTCCAAAAATGTATCACAAGTTGCTTCAAATTGGTACGGGGTGGGCAACAATACAAAAGGTGTTTATAAAAATTTAATTAGAAAGTTATACGTTACTGTATTTTTACAAAAGACAATTTACAATAAATGTTCAAATTGTTCTCCATTGACCGCTAGACAATGATCTAACCGGGCAATACATTCATCTCTGTCATCTTGTAGTACAGCGGGTGTTATGTTCAACATTTCTTGCCTGATTCGGTCTTTTAGCTCACGGATATTTCCAGGTCTGTTGGTATAGACTTTGGATTTTAAATAACCCCATAAAAAGAAGTTTAGTGGACTAAGATCAGGTGATCTAGCGGGCCATTCCACTGTTCCCCTTCTTTCTATCCACCGATATGGAAAGGTTCTGTGTAAAAACTGGCGCACAGCTGCAGCGAAATGTGGCGGTGCGCCATCCTATTGAAACCAGATTCTGCTGTCTGAAGCATTGGCTATTTGAATATCAGGAAAAAGCCGGTTGAAAGCAGGAATTAATGTATTTTGTAAGAAATTCAGATACAATGCTCCTGTCAAATTTTCATAAGAAAAATATACACCAACAATTGTATTTCTCACAATACCAGCCCACACATTGACCTATTGTGGTCGTTGCGTATGGTATTCTTGCATCCAGTGTGGATTTTCCTGAGACCAATAACGGGTGTTTGCTGATTAACATGCTCGTTCAAGTAAAACGTTGCCTCGTCGGAAAATAAAACGTTAGCAATGAAATTTATCTCGATTATTTTGGTCTATCATATACTCGCAGAATTCATTTCTTCGGTCAAAGTCGTCTTCAGCCAATTCATGGATGAGACGTACTTTATAAGGATGGTATTTTACCTTTTTAAAAATGTTCGACATTGAAGACTTTCCATATTCAAATCCCTAGATATTCTCCGCACTGTAAATGTGGGTTTTCTACTGCCGACAAAATTACGTCTTGTTGAATATTTTCATTAACTTTAGGTCTACCTTGCTTTGGTGCATCCCTCACATGTCCTAATTCTCTGTATTTTCGCTCTATTCTGCTTACCGCAGATTGTGAAATAGGTTCACGATCTGGGTGCATGTCATGGAATAATCTGCATACCTCTTGTTGAATCCGCATCCTATCGCCAACACCAATCATCATTAAAATTTCAATTCTCTCCCTTTCAATTAAAGGCATTTTCAAAAAATATTTTTAATATGATAAATTAGATTTAGATTTCACGTAAACGTACCTACTTTGCAGCGTTAACAATACAGAAGTGAACTTTTTATGACAGTTCTTAATGTCAATTAAAAAAACAAATGGCAAAAAATACCTACAAACAATAAAAATAGTACGGTATAGTCGATGGGCAAAGATCACTAATAAAAGTGGTTGACGTGTTTTTTAATAGTTTATCAAAGTAGTTGTATCACAATACGTTAATTTCATTTAATTTTTTAGTACGTTTATTCATTTGTAAATAACTTGTAATTTTGGTATTGTTGCCCACCCTGTACCAATTTGAAGCAACTTATGATACGTTTTTGGAATCAGCTCAGCAAGGGACATCCGAAAATTGGGAAAAAAGTGGGGTGTTCCATTTAAAAAACCGGTGATGACGTCATTACTCGAGGGTAGGTCACCCTGTATATTAAATTATTATTTGAGAAAACAGTAAATTAAAATCAAAAATCGACGTGTTTCGGGAATTTTCAATAATATTGTTTATTTACCTAATAATGAATTTACGCTTACTTTATGGAAGCACTGTATTATTTTTACCAAGATTCATATTTTATAAATTCATATTTTAACTATTCCTTTAATATGCAGCAAATTAGACGTAATTACTATGGTAATGCATACCTATGAGCCATGTCAAATTCATGTTTATGGCTAATAAATACACATTAATAAAACCGTTAGAGATATTTATATAGACGCGATTGCAAATTACTAATTAATTAATATTCATTCCGCACCATTATTTAAAACATATATTTTTTGTAATTATGTTCTTAGTATTTGACAAAATGTTTCGATTATTTTGAAACAAAAAATTTTAAAATGAAATATTTTTAATTTATTAATAGTAATATCATACAGAGTGGTTTACATCAGGTAAAATGCATGAGCAGAATTGTGTGCCCATCATGATTCAGAAGATATTTTCCATATTTCCTGAAAACAATGAAATTAATTTAATAGAATAACAATAAACTACCTACAGTTTTCTATATTTTACACTGTCATTATTTTCTGATTGCTTACGTAATACCCAAATAACTAATTTATTTTTTTCTAGATATGCATGTACAAAGCAAATAAAATGTCAGATTTTTTACATATTTATAACATGTTTTAGGATGGTCTTCAAATATTTTTTCAAATCTAATTGATTCATTCTGAACAAACGCAACATTTTATTTCTTTCAGTTAATAAAAAATAAAATGTCTTAGCGGATAGGAAATTCATATTAATTCAGATGGATTGATAATAATTTACCACGCGTATATAACCGTCATGTATGTAATAAAACATTTTTTGAGAAATGCTTTGTGTGATCCATCCCAACAGTAAAGGAGCGAGGGCATTTATTTTTATTAACTAATTATTTTAAGGAGCATTAAAAAAATATAATGTTCCAGAAGGATCAGATGTAGTAGTTTATAAGTGAAAGCTGGGTCTTAAATTATATTGTCCCACGTGAAGCCATCCGCCGGGGTTCACAGCTATATACTAACACTATAAACAAAATTTTTCTTACTCATCCACCGTGGGCAATATAATAATAAACTTATTTGAATAATTTATTTTTATGCAAATATTTATGAAAGTGACAAGTTATTTACTTTTTACTCTCCTATACCTAATATAAGGAAGTATAGTAATCGTGATTTTTTTATAATAGAATAAATCAATAAATATAATAAAATATATTTTCCAAGTACTTAAATAAAGCTGATGTAAACTAAAATATTTTACACATTTGGCCTCATAAAATGGGGTTAGGATAAATTTAACAGTTTGACATTTGAAAGGTCTAATTTAGTTACAAAAATGTCAATGTCAATAAAAAGATTACTAAAATATATGACATGAATTATTCTGGACAGTATCGAATGACGCTAATAATTAATTATTTAAAAATTTTAATGAAACATTTCAAGGTACGCTATTAAAATTTAATTGAGATAAGTGAAGAATTAAATAGAATGATTTTTTTAGATCAAGATGATACATATATACTGGTATAAGAAAGTTATGTGCTGACCACATCAGATATTTATAAAAAGAAAACAAGCCAAAATAATAATATAAAAACTACTGTTGCACAGTAGTTTTTATATTATTATTTTTGTGTGTTATCCTGTTGTTGATTTAAAATAAAAAATGTGTCAATTGATATTAAGTGACATGTAGTTTTTCATTTGACACCTCACATTTTGCGACTTCGTGTAAACAATACATACAGGGCGATCTTTTTACAGGAATAAGAGAAATTTAATTTAAAAGGTCCGGCCATGGAATTGTTAAATATTATTAATGGTAGTATATTAAATGCGATAGGTAAACTAGTTTGTAAAATTTAAACAAACTGATAAATAAGTAAGGAAGTTCTGGCTAGAAGAAATTTAGACCAAAAGTAGTTTATCATCAGTAATTAAGCGGAACCGACAAATTTCTATAGCCGTTCCTGAGTAGCCAAGGAATCGTCTATTTTAACTAGAAGTATGTACAGTTCGTCATGAAACAACCTGTATAATATGGAAAAGTCCAAGAGTTAAAAAAAATGGGATGTAATAAGGGATGCTTACCCCAATCATACCACTGTTTTTAGTATTGGTTTTTCAAACTTTGTACAATATATGTATAGGGTGGGCAAATTTCGATGTTTGTATAGGGTAACTCGGTAACTGTAAGAGATACAAAAAAATGGAAGATACAACATCGATCTCCTTTTTTTGAGAAAAAATTCACTGCCGAAATCAAAAATTTGCTATCATCTTTTGTTTTCGGGTTATAAGCAAAACTTCAATTTTTCGACTTTTAGACAATATCTTGGCTGTTTGTAAAGTTATGAAAAAACATCTTTTACATTCCTAAGGCACTTTTTTCTTTATAAAAAGTGGCGTCGAGAAAATTAAAAAAAAACTGCAATTTCGAGTTACGATATAAAGTTGTATTTTTTTTTAAATGGGAATCATAGTTGGCTATAGTTTAGTTAAAAAGGAAATTTCTCTTACAAACTATATATCATATGTGGGGTCGCTTTTGATGTGTATTTAATAGCGAAAATAATTTTTTGGTAGATTACTTTTTCGTTTTTTATATTTATTTCAAGTAGGTGTGTGTCATCTATGACAGTGTTTATCCATTTGTCAGTAAATTGCATAATAATAATTTTGTTTTCGTCATAATTACATCCCATTTAATCGTAAAAGTGATGATGTGTTACGAAAATTATGAGAAATATGATATGCTAGAATGCTTTATTGAAAGTAATAACAATTGTGATATTGCATCCGAAATATATTTCAATCGCTATTCAGAAAGAAGACAACCTAATAAAGCTATTTTTAAGAGGTCAAAAGAAAATCTCATTAATTTTGGGTCATTCAACAAGCCAAGACCAAAAAATTACAACATTGAAGATCCTGCAAATCCTTCAATTTCAAGTCGTCAAATTGAAGCTGTTCTGGAATTTCAAGACGTCGAGCTTTGGGTATATTGAAGACACACAAATTCAGGGTTTATACAATAAGGAAACAACATCACCTGCAACCAACTGATCTTCAGCGACGAGTGGATTTTTTGCATATGGCATCGTCAAAAAGTCAACAAGATCCAATTTTCTCTAAGAATGTAGTTTGAACAGATGAAGGTTACATTAGCAGGGCAGGAATTTTCAACAGGCATGACGAGCACTATTGGTCTGATATGAACTCTCACCATAACATTGACGTGCGATCTCAGGGACGCTTTGGTTTCAGTGTTTGGTGTGCTCTACGTGGCAATCGTGTTTCAACATATCACATATATCAAGAAAATCTTAATGGCCAACGGTACTACGAAATCTTAAACCGGAAAATTATTGAGGAATTCATGGACAATCTACCGTTAATTGAGGCAAGAAATCAGTTCTTTCAACAAGATGGTGCACCACCTCATATTATCAGGACCGTTTCAGAATTATTAAATATCAATTTTGGAAATAACTGGATGGGAAGTAACGGACCAGTGAGGTGGCCACTACGATCACTTGACTTAACGCCACTGGATTTTTTTTGGGGCCACATTAAAGACAAATTATACAAGAAAACCAGTACCGACATAAATGAACTCAGACAAAGTTTTATAAACTGTGTAAATTCCATTTCAAATCTTCATATATATATAATGTAGTTCAGAGTGTTATGAAGAGGTGTAATTTATATATCGAACATAACGGACATCAGTTTGAACATTTACTTTAATTTGAATTTTTATTTTTTAATTGTAATGTATTATAAAATTAGATATAAATATTTGATTTTTTGGTCTTGGCTTGTTGAAGGACGACATTTAATGAGATTTTCTTTTAACCTCTTAAAATAGTTTTATTAGGTTGTCTTCTTTTTGGATAGCAGTTGAAATATATTTCAGATACAATATCACAATTGTTATTACTTTCAATAAAGCATTCTAGTATATCATATTTCATAATACAGGATGGCCTTTCGAAAACAGTCCACTCGAGTTTATGCCATTTCGACTGAACTTTAGACAAAACGCTTTAAACAGATCGATTTTATAGTCAAGAGGGATACTTAGTTCATTGATACCACCTCAATCCCTAAATGATGGTGACATTTACCTCAAAATTTCAAGAGGAGTCAAGTGATGCATTGTCTTAAAGCCTGTTAAATTCACCTTCCAACAGCATTTCAACTGAGCTAATAGTTCCCGAAAAATTTAAATCTGCTGAAAACAAATCATCTCATTATGCATTTGGAGAGCAGAAAGGTGTTCTCTTGACGTCTTATTTTTTTTTACTAAAGTTTAAATTGCACTATTTATTTTCATTCTATTCTTTTGTAACACATATGATTGTTGTACATATTTGACTTTCTCTTGTCTTATAATGTGTAGTGTGTAGAAAAGTGACATATGCTTATATCACCATCATCCACTTTTGATCACTCGGTATATGTACAATTTTTCTACGTTATCGGCTAACTAATTGCGTATTATAATTTATTATTAAGCATAAGTAAATTGTTATATCATTTCTTCCATTTTCGACAAATTTATCACCATTTCACTTTCCCTGTCCACTGTCTTTAAGTTATAAAGGTTATAATTTACTTCGCACTTTTTATCAAGCAAAACAATACAATTTAACATCAATCAATTAGAAACAGTTGTAATTTCAGTTATTCATAGGTATTGATTAAAATCTTATCATGTACATAAATTTAATTAGATTAATATTAACCAACCTAGTTAATGAAGATCGCGTTTTACTCTAGCCAATTCAACCATAAAGTGCTGTCTTTAATATAATTAAAAATGCTTAAACGGGGAGAAGAACTTAGTATAAATTCCTGCTATGTTATTAGAAAAATCATACTCAGCGTGTTTTCTTGACAATACAAGTTAAGCAACATGGGAGCTTGGGTAAGAATAATATTAATAATAGTAATTAATTTTTTACAACCTTATATACCTATAATTATTTTTATTTTATTTTTTAGGTATTAGCGAGTGTGTTTTATGCTTGTCTCCTATTGGCTGAAGCCCAAAATGCCATAAAACCGGTCACAGTTTATACAATTCCAGTCAGACCGGTCCGGGACACCAAGGAATTTGATGTAACAAAAGGGCTTCTGGTCGATAACAGTCTACGCAGCGCTGTACCTATTACAAATAGATATCTAGATGCATCTTCAATGAACTATCAACCTTATAACGTAAAAGTTTACAGAATTAGTTCTGAGGATGCTGTAGATCGATACGGTAAGGGGATTAATTCTTACAGCAATGGTTACGAAAACCATTATAACGATGCTGAAAATTACGAAGATAGAAAGTATAGTGAATTTTCTTCAATAGAAGCTGACTCTGATGGTGGTATACAGAATGAAAGTGAGTTTATGAATACCGCTGGATATGACCATTATAAAACTTCTACTAGTTTCAATCTCGAAGGACCTAAACAACTGGAAACTATTACGACTAATAGTTACCACAGAGAAGTTGAGCCTTATGATGTGGTCGATTTTCACAATGGTCACGAACAAAGCGAGCACGAACACAAGGAGGAGGAAGAACACGCCGAAGTCCACTATCATCAGCATAAACATTTACACAAGCATAATCATAAACAAGAACACTTACATAAGCATAAGCAGGAACACAAACATGAGCATGGACACAAGCATGGTCATCATGCACAACACGAGCATAAACATGATTCCCAACACAAACATCACCACCAAGCGGATCATAAGCATGGTCACAAGAGCGAACATCATCACAAACATCAACAGGAACATAAGCATTCTCACCACGCTTCTCACAAGCATGAACACAAACATCATCAAGACCATAAACATGATCACCACCACGGCCACAAACATGATCACCACAATGAACATAAACATTCGCATCATAATGACCATAAACATGATCATCATCATGACCACAAACATCACAATGAACACAAGCATAAGCATCAACACCATAGCGATCATAAGCATAGTCATGGCCATAAAAGTGAAAATAAACATGAACACCACGGAAGTCATCATCACAAACATTCTCATCATAAATATTGATGATGAAAAGTATTTTTTATCATTGTTGTTTTAGTTGTAACTGTTTATGTTTTGTTGTCTATTCGAAAGAAAATAAATTTTATGTTAAACAAATTCGTATAGTTCTTTATCAATCCCTCACAATTGAAAAAAGATAGGGAGACAAATATCTTAAAAGATAATTACATATGTATGTTATATTACATGTTTTATAACATTGGAAATTAACAATAAAATTAATACCGGGTAATAATTAATTTATAAAATATGACTAACAACTATTGAAGCAAGCATAACATTTTCAATTAGTTCAAAGAAAAACACATTGTATATAGTAATTACATATAATATAATATATACCTACTTATAAAGCGGTAAAAAAATTAATAAAATAATTAAAATAACTTTTTATCAATAAATTGAAATTCGATTAAAATATAAAAATAATGGTTGCATAAATAATGTTACTTTAACTCCTTGTAGTAAATATAAGTGTTAAAATATCTGATGTGGGCAGCACTTAACTTTCTTATACCAGTATATATCATCCCGATCTAAGAAAATCATTCTATTTAATTCTTCACTTACCTCAATTAAATTTTAATAGCGTACCTTGAAATGTTTCATTAAAATTTTTAAATAAATAATTATCAGCGTCATTCGATACTGTCAATAATAATAATTCATGTCATACATTTTGATAACTTTTTCTTATTGACATTGACATTTTTGTAACTAAATTATATATTTCAAATGTTAAACTATTAAATTTATTCTAACCCCATTTTATGAGGTCATATGTGTAAAAAATTTCAGTTTACATCAGCTTTATTTACTTGGAAAATATATTTTATTGGCCTGATATAGTAGACATGGCTTCATGAAGAATATATTTTTTTTAAGACAAATACGAAAAAAGTTTGGGTCCCGTAGACCTCCTTTCAGCTGTAAAATTTTGATCATCACCGAATTTTTCGTTGTTTTTGGCATTTAGAACATGTGTACCAAATTGGAAAGCTTTACCTGAAAAACTGAGGCTGCTATCGCGATACTACAGGCATGCGGACAGATTTTTTTTCATAAAGTTACATTTTTTCATTATAATTCTTTGAGATTCGCCCAGAAATACAATAAAATTTTTAATTTTTTCCCGAAATTGTACCTTTTTTTCTTTCATTCATTAGGTCTCTTCTGGTGGTACCACATTCACTAAATTTTATGTGTCACCTAAAATATTGTTGAATATCTCTTGACTGCAAAATTTCGAGGTCAAAAAAAATCACAATTACTACACTTCCTTATATTAAGTATAAAAAAGTAAAAATGCAGCACAATTATAATATATCGTAGAAGAATCAGTAAAAATAAAAATCATGCTCTATAAACTTTATTATAAGTGAAACCTTTGTTAACGAAAAAGGTAAAGGCGAAAGAATATACTCAATCCAGGTCTAGGTACCCATCGATGTTACATAACATGCCACGTTTAATACTATTTATCCCTAACCTTACCTTGTGCTGAAATGACAACGGACATATATTCAATACCGAACTAATTTCTGTTCGAAAAAAATTCTGTTTCCTGGTTTAAACGTTGAAATCTCCGGCCGGAGTCAAGAATTCTTACGATTTCCTAAGCTGCATTGCCGAATGAAGAAATAATGTAACTTGTATTTCAGGAGATACTTTTATATTCAATAAAATTTGGTTTTATTCTTTTACTGAATATACAGTCTGTCCACAAATGGACTTAACTACACTTGTGCAATTTCTTTATTTCGGGACACACTGTATATCAATATATAATTCTGAATACAGCGAGTTTTCAGAATAAGCAGAAGTTATTTCCCAAAAAATTAAAAATAAAAAAAGTTTACAAGTATAGTTGTCCATCCGTGAAAACACTACTGTATATCATGTTACAGCATTTTATTTCATCCATTTTACATTTGAGATGGATGAGATGATCTCGGCATCTTGTGACATTTTATTTAATTTTTTTAATTTTAATTTTTGTACGCCATTAGAGACCAACTACATAGTTTATTATTAATATGTATTTAACAGATTTATTTGCAACAATTAATAGTACACAATAAGGTAATAATTTACGTAAGAGTCAGTGTGCCTCAAGGTCCAATATCGTGGCCACTATTTTTCTTAATATGTATAAATGAGTTGAAATTACCTATCTGGACACTATTCAATATTATGTATATAGCATGGGATTTAAACTGGCATCATTCGACGAAATTAAATACAATACATACAAACACAGAAATAACGGATTTATCGTACACAAAATAGCATTAACTGAATAAAAATCCCTTAAGAAGCTACAGTCAAACGTGGTCCAGGTGGACTTAATTCATATTTTGACCAAAGCACTTCGTTTATTCTGAGAGAACTGGGAGGTGATTATGCATCGCCTAGAGGCACAAAACACCAGGGCCAACGTTAAAAATTGGCTGCGCTTCCACGACACTACTAGAGAGAAGCTAAAAGGCAGGTTCGTCGTTTTTGGTGTCGAGGAGGAGGACCGGACAGTTTTAATTGAAAGGGGAGGAAGACTAGACAAATTTCTCTACTATAACACTGACTTAATATTACCAAAGATAACGCTGAGGTAGTTTTCCGCAAAACACCAAAATAACTTGTACTGTACGACGCGCGCTTCGGCAACCAAGTTGGCATCATCTGGAGATGATTAAAACTGAGTTTTAAGTATATGGTGTGCAGTATGTGGTATTTTGGTGTTTCGTGGAAAACTACGTCAGTATTATCTTCACATCAAAGGTTCCAACCCACTTCAGGAAAAGATAATTATATTATATACTTTGATATCATTATATACTTTGATATTACTAAAATTATTTATATGTCTATCAAACTATTTGGTCATTTACCAATAAATTTAAAACAACGAGCTTTGTACAAATTTTTAAATTAAAATCAAAGCACTACGTATAACTAGAGAACGGGAAGTAGCGATAAATTCCAGAGACGACTTTTACGTACATATAATATTATATTGTATACACCTAATTAAATATTTCCAAATAATATTCATACATACCCACTCACTATGCAATAAATTTTTTTAATGGGAACAAAAATTTAAAAGCTTTCAGGTAACTGGATGACTTGCAGCTATAAAAAACAATTACTCACTAACTGACGGAGAAATGCTCGTTATTGTCGAGTGTCCAATAGTAATTCATAGATAGATATGAATTGGCTATCACTTTTACGCCCACTGCCTCATGTTGAAAATGAATATTACACTTTAAATACGTAATATTTACAAAACGTCTATGTGAATAACACAGCGATACGTAAATAGTGCGAAATTAAGTACAACGGAGGTTAACTTTTTTTAAATGTTTCGTTCAATTAATAACTTTAGAGGATAAAGTGAACTTGTTTCTCATTTCCCGTAGTTGCAATTTAACGATACAAAATTATATTGCACAATTTTAAAAAAAGTGCAATTCGTGCAACATCATAACAAACAATAAGAGACACATTTTCTCAGAGAGTCATAAAAGTGTGTGAGTACTGAGTAGTGGTAGTATAACTGAAAGTGACAGGCAAACAAATTTTAGCTTAGATTTAGTGGAAATAATGGTTGGGTGTAATTTACGTGGACGAAACTAGATAATCCACTATTTTGAGTATTTAGACCATTTTTGCAAAAATGTAGTAGTGAGCAATATAGCAGTGTTCAGATGCCATCGGAAACGACATTAAAAAAATATATTTATCACAGAGATGTGACAATATTAAACAAAAAAATTATTCTGGATTGAATGTCAAATACATCTAGATTAGTGTGGATGAAGCCACCAGTGCTGGCGGCTGGAAAGTTGGCAAATGTTTTAGTGGGTGTATTAATATTAGTAATATACGTTTACTCCTATGGTCCCTAGTTAAAAATACATGTGTTAATGTTACATTCACCAATACATTCAGCCCTCTTCGTATCACCGGCGGTTCTTCTATAGGGTCATTTGGTCAATGACCTCCCACATACAAATAAAAAAATAGAGCTATTCATTTTCTGAAGTTTAAAAATATATAATATATATATTTTTAAGAATATTAAAAAATATATATATTATATAATTTAAACTTCAGAAAATGAATAGCTCTATTTTTTTATTTGTATGTGGGAGGTCATTGACCAAATGACCCTATAGAAGAACCGCCAGTGCTTCGTATTAAGTTTGAACGTTACCGAACTCACCAAAATAACCACAAGGTAAGATATTGTGTCATATTATATGCAAGAATATATTTACGACAAAATTTTTATTTGTATATCACATTGTAAAATAATATTTGTAATTATTTTAGCAAAAAAAGAGTATTCATCTATCTATCTACCTATTGTTTTGACGTGTTGTAACATTTTTTCATAGACAAATTGGGTTAAACTATGTTTAAAATATTTGGCTAGAATACTTTTTAAATGGATGATATGATTTTTAGAAAGACCCTGCATAGCATAATTTATTAATAAAAATGACGAATTTAAAAAATCAAGACATGGTGAAGTTTTTCTTATTTCATGTTGCATTGTAGTGAATATGTAACAAATATATTTTTAAATGATAAAAAATGCATTAACCTAATCCCTCTTGTGTCACAGACTGGTAAGAACAATTACATGTAAAAAATACAGTCATTATACAAATCTTTCAATTAGAATATAATTATTAAATTCTAACATAAACGATTATTATTCGATTTCCAATTAAACCATTAATTACTTCCATATAATTAATACACAAAATCACGATGAGGATTATATCAATTAATATGAAACTTGATTAACATATACAATAGTAATTTTACTAATATTAGATTAATTATATTGCACATATCGTTTTTAAGTACGCTTTGTCGTGCGTAAACCAGTGCAATAGCATAGGCGTCCAAGGAAAGTAGTTTGAGGAAAATACAACAAATGATAAAAAATGTCTCTCCGACATGGTTGTCGACGATCTTAGTGACAAAAGTTACAAATAATTACAAAAATTCGGACTTTTCGAAAACTGAAGTTACCAAAAAATATTATGATATTGCTACAGGAGCAACACTCCAAAGAAAATACATGTTGGCAATATATGTGTCGCTGTTTTCAGTGGCCTCCACTGAAATTTGTGTTATTTTCACCAAAAACATCTTGTTTTTGCTCTTCTGTAATTTGTATTATTTTGCGAATAATTCCAAGTATTTGCAATTATTTTTCAAATTCAGATTACATTTACACAACATTCTTTTAATTACCATCATTTCAAAGTGCTCTTCTTAGGAGGTTATGGTTATGTTGGTACCACTATATTTGCACTAATTTAGAAAATTAGACTGACAATATAATCAGTTGTCATGATAATTAATTAGGTTATTCCATATCTTGTTGGCAACTGAGTTTCGTGAAAAACATGAGTCTAACAATATATTACTTAATTTAGTGATCCAAAAGAAATTTTGACTAAATCTCATTACCCACTACATAGGCTTTAGTCTAACAATATAAATACCTTGGTGGATACAAACAGGTGTATCCCGAACAATAACAACACATTTTTACAAAAACATTAACAAAAGTCGACGATTTTGTCGACGATAAATGTTGCTTTAGTGTACCTATATACTGCTTAATGTATGATATGGATTGATTGATACAGTAGTGTAGAATATATTGTCGGACTACGAGTAAATTTAAAGAAATCATGATTACATCTTTCAAGCAAATTAAATTAATTATTAAAATAATTTGGAAAATTGGTTACTAATTAATTACAAAAAGTCATTTGTTTAAAATAGGTACTCTAGTAATATACACTGTGCTTTGTTTCCGCCAAAACTGATGGTGTAATCTTGATACATAGTGATAAATAAACTTTCCCATTGTTACTGCATAAATATTTATATTTATTTTATTTTACTAAAAATTTATTCAGCTCCCATATATATATATATATATATATATATATATATATATATATATATATATATATATATATATATATATATATATATATATATATATATATATATATATATATATATATATATATATATATATATATATATATATATATATATATATATATATATATATATATATATATATATATATATATATATATATATATATATATATATATATATATATATATATATATATATATTTATTAAATAACATTTTTATCACTAAGATTATATTTTAAACAATACCGGTCTTGATTATTTGTCAAAATCATATATGAACGCCAATGCTCATCATTAATAGAAAATTCGTAATGGTAGACAATTAATTATTTTCATAAAAAATATAAATACCATCACCTAGGACATTGTTGTTCACTCTCAGCTTGGTCCGCTAACTACATGTTTAGCACCATGGGGGCTTGGGTGAGTACCTTTTTTTATTACGTAGAGCGGGGTTTTAAAAACAGAAACATCGCGGAATTATCTGTCTGTGTGTAATTGTAGAGAAGACGAAGCCAGTGAAATTTTCATTTGTGAATAATAATCTTTGTTTTTGAATTTTTATCTCATGGTATTTAAAGCATGGTTAGTTTAGTACGTATAACTTGTATGTGACTTAAGGGTGTTTTAACCTTGGAAATGAAATCCGTATTAGTCGTTGATTTACATTTTTTGTAGTGATTGAGTTATTGATTAAGAATGGGAAATCTCGAAACTGCAGATACTAGAGACGATTGAGCCCAACATGCTTCATACATATGTTGCTGATTTAAGAGATACAGGGTGTTTAAAGTTAGAATTTTATTGTGATATTTCTCAGTAATTTTGAGGGTTCTCATAATATCAATTTGAAAATTGGCAACTTCACGTTTTTTTGACATGAAAAATAAGAATTTGCAACTAATTCTAACGCTGCTTATAGAGGGCGTTAGTTATACTCCACTGCTTTGATATACCGAGGCATATTTTTTTTTGCTTGTAGAATTGTGGGCAAAATGAATCGAAAATCTGAAAGAGCGTCCTATATTACATATAAAATTTACTCTTGTTAAATTTGAATATCTCTATCCATTTTCAAGATATTTACCCTTGAAAATTTCAAAGCATTTTGAAATTTTCAATGCTTAAAATACAAAGTTGGCTTGTTCACTTGCCTGTTGCCATTATTTTTAATATTAAATCATGATTCTGTGTGTGCTTTTTCTATTTATGATTTGCCAAGCACAATTTGTATTTTAAGCATTAAAAATTGCATAAAACCAAATTCATTGAAACTTTTAAGAATAGAAATATCGAAATTGAACAAGAGCCACTTTCAGATTGTCGATTTATTTTACTTGTAATTCTACAGGCAAAAACATTGCCTCGATTAAGCAGTAGAGTATACCTAGCGCCCTCTATGAGCAATGTTAGAATTAGTTGAAATTTCTTATTTGTCAAGCCGAAAATCGGAAAGCTGCCCATTTTCAAGTTGATACTATGAAAACTTTCAAAATTATTGAGAAACTACAAAATAAAATTCTAACTTTATACACTCTGTACCTCTTAAATCAGCAACATTTGTATAATGTATGTTGGGCTTAATCATCATATTTTAATCACTAGTGCTTTTTTGATATTTCCCATTCTTAATTAATCACCCTGTATAACTTTTTGTTGAATATCTGGTGAAGGTGCCAGTATAAAATTGTGGTCATTGCATGTTTGTCGCGAAACAAATTATTCCATGTCCGCCACTATGAGTCTAATACTGTCAAAATTACATTTGGATTACTTGGTTATTATTTTAAAAGTCAAACTTTGGTTACTACTCTTTTAAAACAAGTAAATATTACATCCAATTGTAGCATTTGTGAATATTACATGGCTCTTATCTGTGCACCTGTCACTATTCGTTTCTCGATTCAGTGAGACAGTCAATGTAATTGTCAAATAAATAATTCAAAATCGATATATTAATAAATGTGACGTTTTAGTTTCTACTTGGATTCAGATGTATATATATATACTCACTGACACTGAATATCTGAAACACGGCAGAGCAAAGAAAATGGGAAAAATTATGAGTCCATTCTGTGTCAGTTGTAAATCAGTTTGTAAAATTTGCATCACTTACGTAATATAGTTTTGAATATTTGATAGTTGTGCTCAAAATATGCTAATTATTGTTCTATGGGTTACGGTGGATAAATTAGTCAAAAAAACATAAATCAGCAATTAGGTTTAAAAAATTTAACTACACAGTAGGTACCTTAGATGGTTCATTTAATTCCTCAGTTTATGTTTTTGTGTAATATCGAGTATCCACAGTTATTCTCATTAAAATAGGGAGATTATTTCATTTCAGAAATTGCTAATGGAACTGAGTTTTTAAAAAAATATCTGATGTGGCCAGCAGATAACTTTTTTATAACCAGTACATATCATCCTGATGTAAAAAAAATCATTCTATTTAATTCTTCACTTATCTCAATTAAATTTTAATAGCGTACCATGAAATGTTTCATTAAAATTTTTAAACAATTAATTATCAACGTCATTTGATACTGTCAATAATAATTCATGTCATATATTTTAATAATTTCTTCTTATTGGCATTGACGTTATTGTAACTAAATTAGACATTTCAAATGTCAAACTGTTAAATTTATCCTGACCCCTTTTTATGAGGTCAAATGGATAAAAAAAATAAGTTTACATCAGCTTTATTTAAGTAATTGCAAAATATATTTTATTGGCTTGATGTAGTAGACAGATTTATAATCTTTCATTAAGAATATATTTTTTGGTAAAGGCAAATATAAAAAAGTTTGGGTCCTGTGGACCTCCTTTTCAGTTGGTCAATTTTGCTCATCATCGAATTTATCATTGTCTTTGGCCTTTAGAACATGTGTACCAAATTTGAAAGCTTTATCTCAAAAATTGTGGCTGCTATCGCGATACTACAGACAGATTTTTTTTTCATACTTTTTTGTATTTGACTACAAAAAAATATATTCTTGATGAAAGATTATAAATCATGTCTACTATATCAAGTGAATATAGTTTCCAAGTACTTAAATAAAGCTGATGTAAACTGAAATATTTTATACATTTGGCCTCATAAAATGGGGTTAGGATAAATTTAACAGTTTGACTTTTGAAAGGTCTAATTTAGTTACAAAAAATGTAAACGTCAACAACAAAAAATTATTAAAATATATGACATGAATTATTATTGAAAGTATCTAATAACGCTCATAATTAATTATTTAAAAATTTTAATGAAACATTTCAAGGTACACTATTACAATTTAATTGAGGTAAGTGAATAATTAAACAGAATGATTTTTTTAGATCAGGATGATATATACTGGTATAAGAAAGTTATTTGCTGGTCACATCAGATGTTGTCATTATAATTTGTCGAGATTCGTTCAGAGAAATTTTTTAATTTTTTCTCGAAATTGTACCTTTTCCCTTCTTTCATTCATTGGGTCTCTTCTGGTGGTACCACATTTAAAAAAATTTAATGTGTCACCTAAAATGTTGTTGATAATCTTAACTGCCACATTTGAGAAGTTTACCGTTAGTATTTTTTGAGTTATCACATATACACACATACACACACACACGCACCGACAGACATCATCGGAAAATAGTCAGAATGGGTTCAGGAGGGTTCAAAACGCATAAATCAATCAAAATCTCGAGGTCGAAAAAAATCACGATTACTATACTTTCTTATATAGGGTAGGTATAAGAACGTAAACAAGTGATGAAATTTTCAAAGTAACTAGATAATTTTACTATTTATAAATATGTCGTGGATGACTATATAAAAATGTTACTTATGTTAGGAAAGTCAGAAAAGATAACAATCAGTTTAATTTGTTTGTAGTTATATCGAATGTTTATTGTTTAGTATACCTTCAATATTCAAGAATTCGTGTCCGGTTAAACAAAATCGTATTTTATGAAATTCTTGCACCTTTGTCACTACAAACATACTTAAAAAATAAGCAAAGTTCAAATAATGCTCGTGAATTAGTGACATACTGCGTAAAGGCAAGTATTGCTATAAAATACATAATCTTTTACCCAATAATAAAACGCATCATTGCATTTTAGTGAAACTTAAAAGTAGAATTCAGTTTTTACTCAGCGGACTTACGAAAAGCATTCCTAATTATTTTTGCTGGCTAAATTATTCATCAGATATGTCATTTGAAAACTATCTTTCCGTGGATTATACATTATTAATGTTACACATTTATAAATAATAAAATTAACGAATTTAATAAAGTAATAAGTACAACTGTTGTTATTATTATTATTTTGTAATCTCTATTTTAATTTAAGTTAATAAAAAAATTGATTAACAAATAAAATAATAATAAATAAAAAATAAAAAAAACTATAACGAAAATAACTTAAATAAAAAAGACTTTCCTTATGTAATGTAATTTAAAAATACGAATGAAACTTCAACCATTAATTTGCGATAAAAAAATGCTTCTTGAGATATATTTTAATAACGGCCGCTATTTTTGATTGTATTGTATTTATATGTAACATTTAGTTTAATTTAAATTAAAAAAATTTAATAAATCATAAAATCATGAAGGATATAAGGGGTGAAAAAGTTTTTGGCCCATCCTGTATATTGATTTCAATTGACTATTGGTAGAAAATATGAAATATTACATGAAGAAATATTCATAAAAAAAAATCTACACGATGCTGCTTAAATCATTCACGTCTACCCCAAGCACCAATATTTAATTTTTTAAACAAACAAATAACTGTCCAAGTTTAAATACGTAAATTATATTTCAGGTAATGGCGAGTGTGTTCTTGTGCTCTGGTATCATAATAACAGATTCCTACAGAGTAATTGACGCGGTTCCCGATAACTCACACGAAAAAAACTGTTATAAGCAAACCGATTAGTTTTAGAAGTTACTACCAGGATCCCGAAACTGTAGAATCCATCCCAGAATACTACGTCCCTTCTACACAATTTAAACTATCTAACCAATTATATAATAGTAGTAGATTGCACATATCACCCACAAATCTATATAATCCTATAAACTATGGTCTAGAACACAGCTCTATTAATAAACAACTCAAAGATGTTAACTTTAATTCTTATGAACGAAATCCATCACTAGACAATGATCAAGGCATCAGTGAGACTATCTCCTATGGAAAACCAGTGGAATATTCCCATAATGACAGGCAATTTAATGATGATTTTCATAGTGATCATGATACAAAACAAAAGAAAAAAGAAGTCCATTATCACAAACACAAGCACCTCCACGAACATCAGCATAAGCAAGAACACATGCACAAACATAAACAAGAGCACAAACACGAACATAATCATGGCCACAAGCACGAAAACAAGCATGAACATCAACATCAAGCACATCACAATCACCAGCACAAGAGCCAACATAGTCATAATCACCACGGCAAACACCAACACGAACATAAAAGTCACCACGGACACGACCATAAACAAGACCACAAACATGAACATGCACATCAGCAAAAGCATGATCACCACAATGATCATAAACACGAGCATAAGCATAAGGCTGAGCACAATCACGACCACCATGGAGATCATCATCATAGTCATAAGCATGGACATGAGCATCAAGGGAAACACAAACATGCCCATGAAAGCGATCATAAACATTCCCATCACCATAAGCACAGTGGCCATCACCACCATAATCATCACTCGAAACACGACCATAAGCACAGTCATCAAGGCCACCAGCAGAAAATTATAATTAAGAAATATCATCACTAGATGTTCTAAATGTTATTATTTTTGTTTTCATTTTTGTACTGAAAATAAACTGTTTTTAAAAAGAGGTTTTTTGTTTGTGGGAAGGAATCTATTTTGTATTTACATACATATATTTATAAAAGTTCAAATAAACAAAACGCTGCCTGAAAAATAGTAAACAATAATAGATGTAATAATATGCAGTCAGTTAAATGAAATAATTTAACTCCTAACCAATTTGCAGACTACTACACTGACGTTATAAAGGATATCATGTCGAATTTTAAAAACATGAGTGGCACCAATTATTGTAGTTATTTAAAAGAGTTGCCCAACCCTAATCATTCTTTCTTTCTCTCTCATGTTAGCTATGATGAAACTAAAGATATTATTAATCAACTAAAAAAACACATGATATTTATGATTTAAATAATGAACTTATAAAACTAGTAGGTGAAACACTAATTGAACAGATAAAGGACCTAATAAATTGCTGTATAACATATGGTATTTTTCTTCACTCTCTAGAAATTTCACAGGTAATTTCGATTTATAAAAAAGGGCGACTACAATGAACCATCTAGTTTTAGACCAATATAAATTATACCAGTCATAGGAAAAATATTTAAAATTGTACTTAAAAATCGTTTAATAAATGATTTTGAAAAGCATTAATATATTAGTAAGTCTCAATTTGGCTATAGATCAGACAAATCAACAGTATCCGCACTGTGTGAAATAATTGAAAATATATTACGGACTTTCGATGCGAAGGCATTCTGTACAGCAAAATTTTACGACTTGTCGAAAGCCTTTGATACTGTTAGACATGATATTTTACTGACTGAACTTGAATGCTATGGTGTACACTAAATCTGCTTACTTCATATCTGACTAATAGACGACAGCTTATAAACTGGAACATATTAAGTTTCGCGTTCCGCAAGGATTTGTTTTAGGCCCTGTACTTTTTATTATTTATGTCAATGATCTCTTTTTGAATAAGGATCTTGGTAATGTACTACAAGTTGCCTATGTAGATGATACAACTTTGTTATTTAGAAGCAAATCTCAAATTGAGATACTAACAATATCGATATCTCAGAACAGCTGTTGGAGAAATGGTAATTTAGTAACCTGCTAAGTTTAAACTTGGACAAACTTAAAACTTTAAATTTTGCAATAAAACCATCTAGTGGTCTTAATAATAATCCTGTAAAATACTTAGGTGTTACTCTTAATACCTTTTTATCTTTTATTCATCATACTAATGATCTCTGTAAACGTCTATCAACACATATGTTTCTCATAAGACAGTTACAAGTAAACTTGTTGAAAATTATTTAAAGACAGCTTACTTTTCAATATTTCATAGTGTAATGGTGTATGCTATTATTTTATAGGGTAATTCTTGTCATGCTCAACAAGTTTTCATACTCCAAAAAGAGAGTAGTATGAGTTTTAGCTAAAGCTAAATATACTGATTCCTGTAGAAATTTTTTCAAATATTTTTTTATAAAAATCAGTAGTTTTCATGTATAAGAATAGGTTGCAAATAGTTAACATAATCATAAATCCCCCAAACACATTTTCATATTAATATTTCTAGTTCCCAAAAATTGAATGTATCATCGTCTAACGCAATACCCAGAATTCACTAATGCAATGACAAAAAGAAAGTCTTAATCTCATAATCTATATTGCATTACAAACAGTTTAAATATGTCCACAACCCAACGCTAGACAGCGTGGGCGCAGCAAAAATATAAGAATCTTTGTATACTCGTATACATTTGTATTTTAGTCCAGCTGCTAGTATTACTCACCTATTGTAATAAAATAATTAAGTTTGAATTTGTATATTTAATATATTTTTAGTCTCAATGAATAATGCCAAGTGGTAATAACCGCAATGTTAACAAAGAATGATTTGGCATTTGTCAATTTCATACGTAGGTTTTCACACCCAAAGACATAGTTTGGATGAGAAGTCATGCAAATAATATACAGGAAAGAATACTTTAAAACGTCACCTAAGTAATTCACCTAAATCTATTAATCTGTTTGAATTTTGGGAAGGGGGCATACAGTTTGGAATCCAAACTACTCCCTGAAGTGAATATTTTATTTTTCACTATTAAATGGGATTATACAAATGGCCGACCATAAGGTCACCACGATGAAGGAAGATTAAATGCTTCAAGAAAATAGGGCAAAATAGAAGTTAAACATCTCAGTAAAATAGAACTAGAGAATATGCTGATCAGCAAATTCCATAATTATGTTGTTTGTGAATATTTGCTAAAGTAATGCTCTTTAACAGTAATGGTGTTGAATGGAAAATAATGGTTCATCTGTATGTATATTGCCAATCAGTGATGCTGAACAATCTTCATCAAACTACTAATAAAATACACTTATTATTAATAATCCGACAATGTACCAAGACATCTAGGCGCAAATCTCATATAAAAATAATCTTTCAACTGAACATATTCGACAATTGCACAGGGTGAGCAACGAAGTAATGACACTTTTTCAATCGCTATAACCTTGAAATAGTTTCAATCAATTTGAAAAATCTATCGTTAACAAAGTAAGTATTAAGCTGGGAATTTTGTTTGTATGCTATTGTTATTTTACTATATGTCAAATTATTTGCAATTATTTCGAGAGCACCATATCATAAACGGCAATGATAGTACTATAATTATACGTTCTCGATTTGTAAATGGTCACCAAACGACAAAACTGAGGCAGATATTTTTTAAACGTAAATCGCTTAAGAAACGTTTTCTCAATAAATATAATTACTTTGTGGATAAGAAAATGACATACTGAAAATATCGTTATGTGAGCAAAAGTTTATCAAAAAAACCACTCGAACACGACAACATTCAACTACTCTGTCATGTTCGTAATAGATATACATGAAAAATATTTCCAAGATAATATAGTTTCAATAAGACCGGAGTAATTAATTTATCAATTTAGAAATTTTCTTTAGCCACTTATAAACCTTGATTTATCGCACCTCAATTTTATGTGTTGAGTTATTTAATATCCCTAGATTGTGCTAACAAATCCTAGAAAATTGAGGAGTTAAATCAACATTCGTAATGGAATTTAGAGAATCCGTTCAAATAAACTAATAAGAATCTTATTAGAGAGTAAAGTCGTAATAATGGCAGATACAGAACATTATGTTTGATTATTTATGTATATTTAACTACTGATAAAAAAATATATGGAGCATATTTCTAGTTTTATATTAAAAAAGTTGCTACAAACGCAAAAAACAAACCTATTTACTTTCTCAAATCTGTCTAGTTGTTGTGGAGGAAGCAAAAGGAGACGATAACTATACTGGACACTTTATCCGTCGATTTATGTAAAGACCCTGTATATGAAAATACTATACTAGAGACAGTCTAATATTTAACAAGTACTTTGAAAAAATCAGCGGGAAATGAATCTGTTTGTTTTTGTTTCCGAAAATAAATTATAAGGATATGATATGACTAACCGCGATGCATTAAGTGTTAAAAAATAGATTGAAGAATTGAGAGCAAGGAAAAATTAAAATAGCCTATTTAAAAAAGCTTAAGGTGACACAACAAAAATTAAATGTTAACATGTTCTGTTCCTTTTTGACATTTCAAAATAATTAATAATTTTACTTTACTCTATACATATTTATATCTAAACGATGCAGTATCGTTGTATTCAAACATTTTTATTAATAAAAACTATCAGAAGTTTCATTTAATGGACATTTTGGGACTATAAATGATGTATGATATCTGTACAATAAGGAATACGCAAGTTCGAGTTAGTTCATAAGCACCACTATTAATATTAATTAGTCATATAACCAGAACTTTTTCCTAGTTATAAGTAAAGCCGGTCCGTTTTAATGCAGTCTACCAAGCGGAGATAGAGGACGTACGGACGTACAACATAAGCCGAGAACGACGTATATCAACAGCACAGCAGAATAAAAGAACCAGTCGTTCTGTGGTTTTGTTTACTGCGTCCCAAGTTATAGATACTTTTATTAGTTTTACTGTGTTTTGAGTGCGTATTTATATTAGTAGGATTATGAAATTTGGTATGTGGTTGGTTGTTAATTAGTGCTACTATAGTGCAGCAATTTAAAAAATCAACTACCTACCACAGACGCGCAAAACTGGAGACCTAGTATATTTTGTTCCATATTTTTTTGCCAATTTGAAACAAGAACTTAACTCTTTTTTGAAAAATACACAAAAAAGTGATCTCGCGATTTTATATTAAAATTAGCAATTTTCGACTAAAATAGGAGCAAAAATTGTAATTTATTATTTGGCTCATACAAATATTAAAATAAAATTGTTTGCGTTAGAGATAAAAAAACTTGTTTACTGGTTTGGTATAGTAACTACATTTTCTGTCAATGAAAGCATTTCACTTAAGATAAGTCGATGTCGCTGCGGTCTTCAATGTGTCTCAAAGTGCCATTTCTCGACTTGTTTTATGGTACCTAAACACTACTGGATCAGTATCAGAGAGGGTTAGAACTGGTCATCCAAGAAAACCAATGGAGCTTAAGATCGCTACATTTGTCTAACTGCTAATCGAGAGAGATACTGTACCTCAGGAAACGTGTGGAAAATGTCAATGGATTCATAGAAAAGATTCGAAACGTTTGAAGGATTGAGGTATCGTTTCTAGAGAACGTCTGAAAAGAGTTCCTCTGACCGTACATCATGAACGGACATCATTGGGCGCTTGAACATCTACATTGGCGAGAAGAATGGCGTTTTGTCTTATTCACCGATGAAACTCAAGTGAGTTGATTTTCAGATAACTGCAAAGTTGGGGTATGTACTAGGCCAGGAGTATCCAGAAATCGCCGTCAAGTTGATGAAATTTATCCTTATGTCGATGGTTCAATCATGGTATGTTGAGGCATATGCTACATTGGACGATCTGACTTGTTTATTGTTGCGAGAATGATAACATCTCAAGCATGTGTTGCCAATATTGTTATGCTACTGGACTGTGTAGACTGGATAGATGGAACTAGAATTGCACAAGAACGGCCGGGAATGTTTAGAAAAGTTTTGGATCGTGCATGGATGTATATACAGTATTCGAAAAAGTTTAATTAGAGTGCCTGCTTTGTGTGTGCATAAAGGATAAAAATAGCAGTCATGTATGCGACAGAAAAAGACTGTGCGTATCACTGTTGCCTTTTTCTGCATTATTGTGTTAACCAAGTAACGAGGGCACTTCTCCGTCTCATCGTATCCCTTCCATATGTGATCCGGTACGTCTCCAGTCCTCAGTCATCACATCCCTTTCACATCTGATCCTTTACCTTTCTACACTAAGTTTATAGTAGATAGAACAAACACCGTTGCCAGTTACCTGGTAATTATCAAAATCTACAATTTAGAATTCTAATTGGTAGTTGTTAATGGAGCCTCTAATAATGGCATAATTAACGATAATTTTTTGGGAACGTCACTTTTTCTATAAAATTATTTACACCTTGAGAAATAACCAAAATCGTCTCATGTAAAGTGCGTAATATGCAATGAATACTGTTTTATTTTTTAATTTCTTTTATATGCGCGAAAGAAACATAAAATTCCATAATATTATACAATAAAAATTTAAACGAAAATGAAGATGATAATATAATTTCTGAAGTCGAACTTGACAGCCAATTGTTATTATTTGAAAAGTTTCTATTCAATATACTCACTTGTAACTGTTTTACTTTTGTTTAGTTATTTTTTTATATTAAAGTTTTTGAATATTGTCGTATTATTTGGAGTATCTGGTAATTTTTCCTTAAATCTGGTAATATCATTGTTACTTTCTGATAATTACACTTTCACAATCTGGCAACACTGCAATAAACAATTTTGTGATCACGTGGTGAACTGCTCTCACGTTGTTGTTGTCTCATTTCTTTTATTATTGCGGCAGCCGTTAGGGTGGTAAGTTAAACTGGCATTTCTCCTTAACTTAAAAATGTATGTTTATACAACTAAAGAAAAAGTGTAAATGATCAACTGGTATTACAGCGGTAATACTGCTGAGGGAGTTATCAGGCAATTCATTTTTACATTTGAAAACCGTCCTGCCCCGACGGTCAAACTGTATTAAACATCATTCATAAGTTTGAGTCTGTGGGATGTGCGATAAATTGCAGAAAATGTAGTCATTTAAATGACGAAGACGAGCCGACAGTTTACTTAAGGGAAGATCGGGAAAAGCGGGAAACTAATGACTGTAGTTTCGCCGAGGTAAATGCACCTTGTTAGAGTAGATAAATCTCGCAAGAAGTTGGTGTACAAGAGCGAACAGTGCGAAATATTCTGCAAAGAAATAAGTACCACTGATACAGAATTATGACTACCCAAGACATTTTTCCTAAAGACCGTACGAAACGAATGAATTTTTGAGAAACCATGATGGCAAAGGTTAATGAAAACGAAAATTTCATCAAGAATATTTCATTCACTGATGAAACATCTTTTTCCATACATGGCCGGCATAATCCTTCTGTAGTTCGATATTGGTCCAGGGAAAATAAACATTTGAGTGTGCCATTACGTACTCAATATTCACAAAAAGTAAATGTTTCGGCCGGCATTCTAGGTGATCATGTCATTGGTCCTATTTTCATTGACGGTAACTTGCCGACAAATATTTAAACATTTTGCAAAATCAGGTTATTCCGGCTGTTCAAGCTCTTGATGTCGTAAGATTTGGTACCAGCAAGACGGCTGTCCTGCTCATAATGCAAGAAGGGTGCAAGAGTTTTTAGACAACACTTTTCCCGATCGTCTTATAAGTGGAAGAGGCGCAATAAAATGGCCACTAAGATCCCCCGACTTGGCGCCTAACGATATTTTCTTGTGGGAATATGCAACCTCGCAAATATATAAACATGAACATGAGCGAGCGCGTGACTTGCAAGAGTTACATGCTAAAATTGTTGCCACCCTACAGAGTGTGACTCCTGACATGCTGTTAAATGTCAGGAACGAATTTTATCACCGATTAGGGTATTGACAGGTGCAACAGGGCGACATTTTTGAGCCCCTTATAAAGTAACATTTAGAAAAAAAAATGTTTTGTTTCATTTTTAATACGTTTTTTTAAATCTGTTTCATTTTAGAATTTTTAATTTTATTTTCGTTAGAAAATTTGTTAGTTTATTTTTATTTAATAGCAGAATGCCAGTTTACTTTCATGCCAAATAGCCAAAAATTTCTCAAAGAAATGCCACTGAGTTTTTTTTATGCATTTTAAAAACAATTATGCATCAAATAACTAGACATTCGAAATAAACAGGGATACGTAGTTATTTACAGAAATAACAACTACACCCCACAACATTTTTAAATGTACTAACTAAAACACCACCAACAGTGTCATCGGCTACCTGCTATGATCTGATGAAGGGCGGGCCATCGCAGCACATGACCTAAAGATGAATAATTTATTGGCTACTACTTGCCCCGTCACTAATTACGCATACCAATGGACGTGCTCGCAACTTCGTGGTTTTTGAGATGTTTAGGAGAATTTACCCCGAGTGGCCAATTCACTATCTTTGTCTTTGTTTTTCTTATAGTTTTAGATAAAGAGAATATTTGCAAATCGCAGAAGTTTTCCTAAACACCTAATATCTGTACAATAAACTGTGTGTGGAAAGAAGGGATATGATGGGGCGTGCCCTCTTTACTTCACAAAAACAACATACAATGAAGCAACATTGATGCATAATTCTCTTTCTGTCCCACGCATTACTGCTATTTTTATCCTTTATGCACACACACAAAGTAGGCACTCTAATTAAACTTTTTCCAGTTGTATGTATAAGACGCACAGTGGGTCAAGCAGTCAGTGTGGATTTGAAAGCGAACGAGTAAAGAAAAAAATAAGTTATAGTGATTTATAAATGTTTAATTGTGATTATAGTTAAGTCCTTCATTAAGTTATTGTATTGTTGCTAATTATTAATTAGTTAATAAAGTAGTGGGTAAGTGTTACCTGCACCTTCAATCAACGAATTTACGAGTTGAGGTGTTTGTGTGGATAGCAAATACATGACAATATCATAAACAACATTATTCTTCAATTTCATGACGCCGTCGACGAGAACTTTTTTTTAAGTAATGCCCGTCCTCATCGTCCAAGAATCGTTATCACTGCACTGAAAGACTTTGGAATTCTGACACCTCTGCTCCCACCGAGGTCACCAGACCTCAATCCTATTGAACACATGTGTGATAATGTTCAAAACAACCATACGTGGTCATCAATCTCATCCACATAGAATAGGAGACTTAAGAGCGACCATTCCAGGAATTTGGGCCAATATCTCTTAAGATTACATCAATAATCTTATTGACAGTATGCTTAGATGATGACAAGCTGTTATTGGTGCAGATGAGGGACATACATCGTATTGCTATTGAAGCATCGATTTGCAGCATCAAATGACATTTTAATTTTTTGTTATTTTCTTTATTTTGGTTATTTTATTGTGAACAAAATTGAAAATGGAATTATTTTTGCTCCTGAGGAATTGTATGGAAATGTTATGGATTAGTAAATGAGCTTAGTGTAATCTAAGTAGCAAAAAGTGTAACAGGAGGCACGCTAAGGGTGTGGATATCTCTACATGAGAGATACAAAAACTTTCCGTTAAAGATTTAATTTTCGAGTCAATACGATGGTACAAAATTCATGTTCAAGTTCGATACAATAGTATGACGCGTTGGAGCTTTCGTGATTACCAGATTGGAATTTCGCTCCTTTATATTTAAATTTGAATAATCCTGTTACTCATCAATGGTCTTGTTTTTGTTTGATATCTGACCTCCCTTTTTAGAAACAGAGGGGAGTTTATTGTTAATGAAAAGATTGTACGTGTCATACATGACAATGCTATACTTATCTGAATATTAATAAGATGGTAAAGTGATTCTATTCATTGTTTAGTTGCTACTTTTAGTATTTTTTTCTACCATTTTAGTAAAGCATATGTTGAAGAAGTGATATTCACCCAACCTCTTTTATATCTTCTGTGATCCAACCCACCCGATTACCACACCATCTTCTTGTGCAGCCAGGTTTTGAAAATTCGTTTAACAGATAATGATGAAGTAGATTGAATTTTAATATTATATTCTCAATAGTTGATTGTATTGATGGTAACATTAAATAAAAAACTTAACTGTTTCATGACAATCATGAATGACTCACAAATATCAAAACAATAGGTTCATACACTGAGTTATACCATGTTAAATGTATATTAATGTATCCAGTAGGACTAAAATGACGTCTCAATTTTTTTACTTATTGGTTTCCAAAAATAGCATTAACTTTAATATTTTATTTTCTAAACGCAAAATATCTAGATTCTTATTAAAACTGAGATTTTCTTCGAAAAGATGTTTATCGTTAAGAGGAATCTTGTCATTTTTAAAATCTATTTTGTGTTCTGAGATCCAGTTCCTAAAATTTCTGTCGGTTTGCCTTATATAAACTATACAACAAGTTATAGGTCAGCTTAGAGATTTCATATTTATTTCATCATTAATTTCATACAATATGTACTACCATCAAATGGAAAATGTGATAATTTTTCGGCTCCCGATTTTAATAATTTCTAACTTAAACGAAGCGCCAGTCTCTGGGCTACAACCTTGGATAATCAAAATTTAATAAAAAAATCAATGAGGGCTATCGTTTTTAGGATCACCAGTTGGCGCCACTGGTGAGTAGGGTAGCTGTCAAAAGTTATTGTTAGGCGCGGAACAAGTTTATAAGGTTTTATTATAAGTATTTCGTACACCAGTAAATAAAAATAAATGTTAATTATGCTTCAGTGTTGTGCAGTTCCATTTTGTTCGGAAACAAAAAACGGACATATATTTTCGAGAGACAAAACTCGCCTAAAATAATGGTTGGTAGCGATTCGCAAGGATAATTTTACTTCTCCGCAACATTCGTGTGTTTGTAAGAAACCTTTTAATCCTGACGATTATGCGTTATCAAACGAGCCTACTACAGAAAATCGTAAGTAATATTCATGCACATTCGTTGTTTTCATCATGCTCATGCTTGATATAACCTAACTTTAATGACATAGAACACATCTGATACGTACAATAATTTCCCTACTGAGCAAGAAAATTACTGCTTTCCCCTTCTGTCATCATTGTGTTAAATATTCTTCTGCTAATTTTTATAAAAACCCGAGTTAAAACGCAATAATAAACAGTAATGTTCAGTAACATTTACTTTACCCTACATTAGCGCTTCTCATGGGAATTCAAGCGCGGTAGCCCTCATTAGGGTGTCCTCGTACCCATATGTAAATTCAAAAAAATTCGTTTGTTAAAAATCAACCCATATTTCCCATCAGAAACTAAGAAGTGAGGAGCGAATTGGAAGGGATAAGAAACAATACGACCGCGTTAAAACCAAAGAAGTGAAAATTTAAAAAAAAATGTGTATACAGTGCGTTCACAATGAAAGGAATAAATTCAATAAATTCTGAACAACATGGTTTTGCAAAAAACGCTCGGGCACGTCGATTTTCAAATTTGAATTGGCACATTTTGAGACATACGGCATGTCAATGTCTCTTCCGGTTGTTCTGGAAGTGAAAACTTTGTTATTTTAAATGTAACACCCTATATTTTTGTAAGAATCAGTTTAAATGATGAAAAAACGTTTCCAAAGATGTAGTAAACAGGTTTTTATTATGAATAATTTTTAATATGTACAAAAAACTTGAGATATTAACTTGCTGCACTAACATAATCTTTAAGTAATTGCAATTTCCAGTAGCAGATGTCTGTAATTTCAAGTGTCAGTTATTTACCACAAAAATGAATTTAACGGAACAGAGCGAATTCAGGTGCTTGAGATGATTGGTTTTGGTAATAGAGTTCATACTCAGGAGCAGGTATGTACCCTATTTAATAAAAATTATCCGGACTGTCCATCGATTAGCCAATCATGTGTGAGTAAAATTGAAAAAAATGTATAGAGTTTGGCCACGTTAGAGATTTACCTAAAGGCCAACCAAGAAAGGTACTTGAAGGTATTAGGGTAAATGTTGAAGATAATCCTCATGTGACGGATAGAGAACTCTCATGAAACTATGATTTGGCAACGGGATCAGTATCAAAAATTCTTCGAGCAGTTAAATATCATCCCTATAACGTATAATATGTGCATGAATTGTTAGAGCACGACTTTGATCGAAGAATTCAATTCTGCGAACAAATAAATGGAATGCACAATGAAAATTAAAATTTAATACAACACATTCTTTTTCTGATGAGGCTACTTTCTATTTAAGTGGTCACGTAAATAGACAAAATTGCAGATACTGGGCGACAGAGAATCTGTATTGGATGGAAGAGGCCGCACACAATATCTTCAGAAAATTAATGCATAGGCAAGAATGATTGAAAATCGAATTATTGGCCTTATTTCTTTGAGGAAACAATAAACGGAGAACACTGTTTACAATTTTCTCAGTTGGAACTGAGCTGTTCTGTTTTCCAACCCGCAGGACACGACCATACCAAATGATTTGATTTGGTTGTTTCTACAACAAGGAGTACCTCCACACTATGCAATCGCTGTTCGTCAATTTCTAGATGCAAACTTCCATCGGAAAATCCGACTAATCCCACCAGAAATAATTCACAATGTCTAACGCGAAATCATTATTCGAACTCAAAAATGCATTAAACTAAACGGGCAATACATTGAACATGTAATAACTTTCAATTATTTTTAGATAGTTAGTGCAGTAAGTTTGTATCTCAAGTTTTATTTAAACAATAAAAGTATTCATAATAAAAACCTGTTAACTACATCTTTGGAAACGTCTATACAAATCCGTAGAAAAATGCAGGATGTTACATTTAAAACTACAAAGTTGATGTCATTTCCGGAACAACCGAAAGTGACATTGATGTTATTATACAATTTCATTTATTTAGTTTAGGTGTTATATTTATCGTTTATAGTTTATTTTTGATCCTAGATCGGCCCCGCTTCGTCGGACCTCTCATTGCCCCGTCGTTCCCATACGCGGGGATGCTATGTCGGCAATGGGCCGGGTGAACGACGAGGAACATACTCTCTTCATTTTAATTGCAAAATAAATATTTTTGAATTTAATTGAATTGAATTGGAAATTTTAAAGTTTCAATTGGAGTAAAGTGTCATACTAGTTTTTGGGAGTTACCATCAGATCTCTCCAAAACGTGTCCATCACACCTAGCCAGTGGTAGCGACTTCTTGACACAAGTGATGATTGTTAAGTTTAAGCCACTTTGACAGGTTGCCGAATTGTTGCTACAGGTCGAAAGGTATTACTTGTGATAGCCTCACATTCCTGATGTTTGGGGACAAGTCACATATGACCAAATAAATAATACAATTTTTTGGGATCATTTCAAATGGGGTATTTGTTTTCAATAGATGCATGGAAGATTGTGTATTTGAATTTAATCAAATTAATATTTAACACGCGATACTTCAGTGTGCAGTCTTATCGATTATTTGTATGGTACCTATTTAATTTGACAGGATTAAAGTGAAGCCGCGATGGTATTACTCGAGCGTGATCATTATTATTATTATTATTCACCTGAAAATGATTCATCATTAAAAAACTGTTTTTATTCAATATAAAAATAGTACCTGCTTTAAAATTTCTATTTCTAGTAGCAGCAAAAAGAATTTAGAAAAAAATTTAGTCTTTCAATAAACACATTCTGTTTATTCACAATTCCTTTGGCAACATCTCCAAGTAGAAAAGCGTTAATAATACGTAAGTCTTTTTTCTTTAGTAATTCATATAAATTATTAATGTGTATAATTTAAAAATACACAAAAAACTCATCTTTTATCTGTGTCCTCTACTATTTCCCCAAACATTTCAAACAAGAATATTATTTATAATAATTGACCTATATTGCTCAGGACTAATTTTGCGAATTACATACGTGTTGAGAAGTATGACTCATCTGTACACATTGTACATACAAACTGTTCTGGTTTTCAGGATGATATTACTTAGTCAAATTTAAACTGCTATTGATAAAATAAGCTCTACTAGACAGGGCAAGTGTGAAATAAGGTCGTTTGGTGTAATTACGTCTCTCAGTACGTCTATATTTATATTAGTTCAAAATGCTATTAACTTCCTAATTTTAAAGCCAACTGTGCCAAACAGTAAGAACAAAAGAATTGCTTAAATTATGACAGGTGCTTGCGAAATACCTGAACAACTTGTAGGTCAGCTGAAACAATTTAGTTTCAGATAAAGTATGAATGATTGATTATGAAAATGATGTAACCCTAAATTTTGGTATAAAGGTACGTTTAGTTAAATCGAATTATTCTGAACTCAAGTGGTGATTTCCATGTAATGAAGGGACCCTCTGTATATCAAACACTAATACTAACAAAATAAATACGAGCACTTTCAAGTCTAAAATTTAGCATATAAAGAGAGTACTATTACATTATAAGAAAATTTTCTTTGGGGATTGTAAATGAAAGAAAAAACTCAAAGATATATTTTTTTTCAGTATCCGTGTAACATTATTTATTATTATTAATTTCTAGGACTCTCCTGTTTTTAAAAGGCAATGAAAAAAATATTACAACAATCTTATTGAAACCGTCTGGCATTTTCAAATAATTACACTTTCGATGAAAAATTATTTATTGCAGAATTGTATAAACAACACCATATTTGGATGCAATTACTGGGTAATTCTTATTTATATTGCAACACAGGAAGTTCGTCATGATCATGAGACAAGTGGATTAGCCCTATCAAAAATAATTTATTTAACCATTACTTTTTACATTATATATATTGAGGATAGGATATCATCTCTTTGAAAATAGAGACATAAACTTGTAAGTGCTCGTCTAGACGCAGATATCGTAGACCGATTTTTATTGCCAATGAGTCTATTGCTTAGTTTGACCCAAAGACATTTCAATTAAGTATTAAAAGTTTTAGTAAAGGACCCGTCTCGATTCAATTAGTGTTTAAAATATTAATTTATATTAAACCATTTAGGACCTTTAAAATATAATTATTATTTATTAAATGTTATAAAAAAACACATTGCTATTATTGGCACTTACACTCTAGCTGAAAGAAATTTTACTTTGGTTTTTTGAACTATTTATTAATTACATATTAAAAAAAATTTCAAAAGTATGTTTAAATTTTTGTTAGTTTATTATTTCATTTATAAATGTTACAAGAAATTAAATGTAAGACGCTCAACGTTCAACCCAACATGGTTTAACATACACCAGGAGTGTAAAGTTTAGAACAAATTCATTAAAACCGTTAAGATTTCCAAACAAATGAATGGAGAGGGGCAATAGTGTGGCCAACGCGGTCACCAGGTTTAATACCACCTGATTTTCTCTTGTGGGATTATCTATAAAACAACGATTTTTGTATCAATGATAGTTTTCTGTTTATATATTTCCATAGACACGTGTTATATTGATATTGTTTACTTACCTCGCCTAAGGATTGTTAACCATCCTAACAGACAGGCAAGACCATTTTCTCAAAAAGCAACCTATGACTAATACTTTTGGTGCCGAGGTTTATTTAACAATTTTTTAAAATAATTTGTTGGTCCAGTAGCCAAAGAAGATGCAAGGAAACATTATATGCCTTGATATGATATTGGGAATGTTTTTAGTTTATAGTTACACCTTATTTCTGTTTTCAACTTTTTTTTATCAATTATATGGAAATAGTTGCAAACTCAAAATAGGAAACAAGTTTTCGGAAAAAATTACAGTCATTCTCATTTTCTATACCCAATGTATCGATAATCATATAGCTCTTAGCTTGAACATGTATGTTAACTTTTTTTTACAAAAAACTGTCAGCTTCAATTTATTATGAAGTTAATTTTTCTCTACGGACTACGGAGAATAATAAAGGAAATAAACACAAGAATACCGATATTTGAAGTATATTGGCGGCCATTTTGAAAATGATGGGGTGTTGGACTCAAAATAAATAAAGTGGTCATATTCAATAATCTTGGAAACAAATATAATTGGTGGCCAGCAGTTAACAAACCATCCAAACAGGTGCCCTATCATACTTGACTAATTATAAACTTAAAAAATTAAAAATATAAAATAATGTATTATTATACAAGCACATATAACACAAAGCATGAATGACCTAGTTTAAGGAGGATGAATTAACTTTTATGTTATGTTATATAGGGTACATACTCTTATTTTTCATCCACTGAAAGTGGTTAAAATTATACAGGGTGTCCCAACCAAAAGTAGGCACTCTGAATAACTTTGGAGATAATAATTTTTTTGAAAAATTGGTGAAACACGTCGACCTTGTTTCCAAGGGGGACATATTTTAATGTAGTACTTGTATACCTATCATCATCCCTCTACTCTACACGGCCACCCCCTGAAAAAAATTCAAATTGAAAAAGGTGTCGAGTGATACATTATTTGAAAAGTCTTTCAATTCTCTACATAACTTTCATCAATTCATTCCTGAGAAATAATTGTTTCATTATTTTAGGTTCGAGAAATAAAAATAAAAGAAGCAGTTTACATTATCGTATGTATTGTTCAAAATGATCCCCACCGATTTCCATACAGTAGTATAATCTGTCTTGAAATTCTGTACGAACATTTCTGAACTCATCTGGAGTCAATAAACGGCATTCTCGAACAATTCTTTCACGTAACTCTGCCAGAGAGGCGGGTTTTTTTGCAAATACGTTCGATTTTAAATGTCCCCACAGAAAGAAATCCAAGGGAGTTAAATCGGGTGACCTAGTAGGCCACTCCACAGGACCTCCTCTTCCAATCCATCGCTCAGGAAACCGATTATCCAAAAATTGACGGACTGCTATAGCAAAATGTGGGGGTGCCCCATCCTGTTAAAAAAACAGTTCGCCCTCTAAAAGATTATCGTCTTCTTCGAGGATGTGGGTAATCATTGGTTCGATGTTATTTTCTAACAGATCGAGGTACCTTTCGCCATTTAAATTGTCAGGAATGAAAAACAGCCGCACAATGTGATTCCCTAAGATGCCGACCCAAACATTTAATTTCTGAAGACATTGGGTATGAGTTTCCATGAACAAATGTGGATTGGTTTCACACCAATATCTACTATTGTGCCTATTTACCTCCCCATTTAACTGAAATATCGATTCTTCAGAAAAACACGTATTGTACAGTAGATTGGCATTACCGTTTAATTGTTCACTAAAAATCTCACAGAATTCAAGCCGATGATGGGGATCATCTACGTTTAATTCGTGTACTAATTTAAATTTATATGGATGAAATTTGTGGGCCTTTACAATTCGATGAACCCTGCTTCGTGATACACCGGGAAGCCTCAGCTACTTTCCTGATCGATTGAGTATTATCCATCTGCAAATGACCCAGAACTGCCACTTCGACTGCTTCATTCCTAATCGGTCGCTGAGGTTCATGCCTTTTTGTTTCCTACAGAACCTGTTTCCATAAATTTTGAGAACCAACCCTTCTATCTGGGTGATTTCTATTGAATATGCGCTCCGTAGCTCTAGCACAATTATCGTTTTTTAAATAAATGCTGACAATTTCTATTCTCTCCTGAAGGGTATACACCATTTTGAGAACTCACTCTGGTAAAATGTATCTCGATTTAAAATTGGTTGTGAACAAGTTAATGTTCAAGGACTATCAAATACTTATGAGTCTTTTATTATTCAAAAACTAAATGGACAAGGAAAGTGTTTTTTTGTCGAAAAAAACTCGTGTTGATTTGGGAGCACTAAAAAATGTAGTTTTTTTATAAATTCCAATACCCAGTGTCATGTATTTTAGATTTTTTAAACGATTTCGATTTTGTGTAATCGTCAAAAATAAAATTATTTTCCTTAAGAACGAATCGATAAAATTTAAAAAAAAATACACAGTTATATAGGGAATTGAAAGACCTTTCAAAAGATGTATCACTCGACACCCTTGCCATTTGAATTTTTTGAGGGGGTGGCCGTGTAGGGTAGAGGGATGATGATAGGTATACAAGTATTACATTAAAATATGTCCCCCTTGGAAACAAGGTCGACGTGTTCCACCAATTTTTCAAAAAAAATTTTATCTCCAAAGTTATTCAGGGTGCCTACTTTTGGTTGGAACACCCTGTATATCTATAAATAATCATAAACAATGGGATATTTTCATTGATCTGAGATGAAAGTGGAATGCTTATATTTTGAAAAACTTTTTTTTTTAGTATTTTTAGTAACGAAAAAGACATACTACATAACACTACAAAATAGTTATTTCAATTCAATATCAAAAATTTTCATAGTTATGACACTAAGCGCAAACTAAGAAAATCACCAAACGTTTGTTGGAACTCTGGCAAGATGATATTTCTATTATTCTGTTGTGATTCTAGTTTAAGCATCTTTGTCTGTGTATTTATTATAAAACTTTCTAAAAGTACACAAATATGTAAAAAATTATGTAGAAGGTAGATCAGATACTTATCTGCTACATTTTTGCAATAATAAACAAACTAAAAATGAGGTTATGGTTAAATGTCAAATATGGTACACTATCATACAACTCAAGATTATGAAACACCCTAAAATAACTGCATTTGGCGCTCGATTTGAATTTTCGTTTAGTGATGTCACAAAAGTTTGACTTAATTTTTTTTGTCGGTTTAAATGAAAAGAAAAAAAGAATAAAAAAAATAATGGTCTCTTATTTGTATCTCTAGTTTTCGATTTTTCAAATAAAAAAAATGGGAATATACCCTATTCAATTGTACAGGTCAGTTTTTGAAGAATAATTCTCTCAAGCTTGCCAAATAGATAAAATATTCTATATTATACAAATCAAATTATTTGTCCTTTGCATTTCTATATCTATGTATTTTCGAATCCATAAAATACTTTTCAAATATTTAGAAAAAAAAAAATGCACAAACTATGTTTTATATTTTTTTCTACTTATTTAGAGGAGTTTAGAGCACTGTGTCACCCTATACACAATCATTATTAATTATTAATTGAATACTCATTTTGTCATAAAAGTAAGATTAACCTACCTATATAGGCCATCTGTTAATAATCACCTGTATTGTTTTGCGTCTACCAGTATCAATAAATATTGCCAATTACAGACAGATTACCATCACCACACCGCGAAGCGCAACGTCAACATACTATCAATCTAATATTTAGAAAAACTATGATTAAACCTGGACACAATCATTAAAACACTGCGATTTAATTCCGACAACGACGACAAAAAGATACGTGATATTTTTCGTATTTTTTTTCACATGATAGCTCCGCTATATTGAGTTCTCGAATCTGAAGAGAAGTTGTAAATACTGCAGCATCTTGGAATACGGGTTTTACAACGGACCTTGGTAGCATATATGTGCTAAGGACTTATAAGGAAAAATCAATGCCACGTACCAAAAAGAAAAAAGCACGATGCTGGTGTACTTACTTCATAAAAGCGTATTGGTACGATCGTTATGTACCATTCCGTCACATGAACATTAAATTCACTCAAGTTATTTATTATCGTTAAATATGCTTAATAAATTTAAAATGCACTACGCAGATTTGTCGCTTGATTATTGAAATTAATTGTGACTATAAGAGTAGAGACAAGTTAAAAATATTGAACTGGATAAAGCCTGTAATTTTAAATAAAATTTTTCTTATTAGTTTCTTTTATACATATTATTTTGGTGACCCTGGAATTTTCTTTATCTGCTATAGTCTCGTTATTATGACAATCAACTTTACTTTTCAAATGGCACACTATAATTTTTTTTTCTGAAATCAGCACATTTTCCCGTATAGTACCTACTGCATACAATTTCCATGGGGTTGCATAATGAAAATTTCAAGCAATCATTTAATTATTTTATTACCTTAGTCAATTTTCCCTATAACCAATAATTGCATACACAATTACAATCAACGAATATCATAAGCTAAAAATAACGTTTAACAAAAATACCAATAACTAGAAGATTCAAGTACCTACTTAAGGAGCAAATTGTATATGAATCAGGGCATAATACATGGTTATTTACACAGTGGTGCTGACACATGGAATGAAATTTGCGTTAAAATAGACACTGCGTCCAAATTACATTTTTGTGCACTATTTTGGAACATTAAACTCAATTTAGATACATTGTGTCAACATTGTTACTGAAATTTTCCCAAGAGGACACTTATGTTTCCACATGTTTTCATTTTAGACACACATTTTTCCCTTTATGTCTTAAGTGCATTGAAATGAAAAAAATATTTCCAAAAAAGTAAAATCTACAACAAATTTTTTCCATTTTGTGAATAAAGTCTGTGTACTATAACTAGCTATAGATCATTTTTGAAGAGAGCGTACTCGGGTTAAGTAAAGCGTTTTACAAATATGTCAAAAGTAGTTAAAAAATCGATCAAAATTTATAATACGACTACACGAATGTAAAAAAAAACATATAGAAGAAATCAAGTGAAGCAGTTCACATACATGGAAGAGGTGAAGCAAAGGTCATTTTCTCCTCTATTATCATCAGAAATGTTGTCAAAAAGCAATAAATCTGATCAATTTTGTCTTGATAGACCTAAGTAGTGATAGTAGCAGTAGTTGTTTTGTGAGGAATGCCAATTTACAGCTAAAATGTACCAACAGCAATAATGCTGGAAATTCTTAGCATTTAAGGCAAGAGCATATTTTTTGATGAATGTGGAGGAATCAGTTGATAATGATACCTAGTTTTAACAATGATAATATTGATCAAGAATTAGAAATGTCCAGCAGAACATTACTGGAACCTCTAAAGCAAGTACATATAGTTCAAATGAATTTTGGTAAATACTGACTGGTACAAGGTAGGTACATAAGGGCATGAAAACTTATTTACGTCATTCACTTCGAAAAAAAGTAATCAATAAACATTGAACTGAATAACAACGACGGACCTCTAATAATTAATAGTTCAAAATCTGATTTTGGCTAATTCTGTGCTTAATAAACAATATGCCAAGGATGAAACCAATGGTTATTGCAATATATTCTGGAACCAGTAAACCAAATCAACAAAATTTCGTTTATGTACTTGTTAACCGATTTATACATTATACCATAATGTAGTGTAAATAAAAAGTGTTTGGCCATTCTTCTTTTAAGTTTATTTTATTTATATTAACAAAGACCAATGGTTACATCTATTTTTTAGAATTAAGTTTTTATTTTTAATGTTTTTCAATAAAAAAAAATCGTGCATATTATGTTTGTCACTCTGGAAAATTTTCTAGCATCGCCGTATTTATTTGTTCACAATTTTTTTTAGTTTATTTAATAGGGATTCTTTGAATGGTTTTAAATACTCCAGCATATTCGCTTTAATAATATTTGCCTGCTATATTCGTTAAAAAATGCACCAAAACATAACAGAATATTCCAAACTGTTTTGCAAGTTATCAGCGAACCTACGAATTTTTTACCGTCATATTGATTTCGTGGGTCAATAAGTAAGTCAATGAGTATTTTCGTTGTAGGTACGGGCCGTATAAGCAGCTTGTTCCTTCTTCTATGGCATACGCAATAAAATTTGCAATGAGCAGTGAGAAAATGTGATATATTTGCCCAAAAATCTCGAGAAGCATAGCCGCCGAGCGGGGATTTTTGACTCGAAATTCGTATTCACAGGCAAAAATGAGAATGTTAGGGAGAAAAAAAGTCAAAAATCGGATGTTCTTTAATATACAATATTGCCATATACACTTTTAATACTGCTTCGATTCATAGAAATTACTATAAAAAAGTTAATATCTGTATTTTTTCCATTATACGCCATTTCGTTTAGGTATCTGTTCCCCATCCCCCCTTAGGGACTCCTTGTTCCGCTCTTTTAATTTGCATAAATAAGGTGGACCATATCGTACGCATAGCCACTTTTAATTTTGTTCGAAAATTTTATTATCCAACCCTATGAAAATTTTATGCAGTCGTATGCAGAAAAATGTGCCGATTCAAAAAAAATAAACAAAAAAAAAGTTGTTGTGTGCTATTTGAAAAAACAAAGCTAATTACCACAGAAATGAGGCTATAGCAGTTAAAAAAATCAAGATCAGAATATTTAAAAATATTAACAAAAAACTTTTATTTGAAACCTTTCCCCATTTAGTAAATATTTAAAAAGATACAGGCATTATTCCATACATATGCTGAACTAATTGTCCTTATTCCTTTCTTTCAATTTTAGATGCCATTATTTGTTTTAACGAAACCGGTCATAGCTGCGCAGAATGTTCAGTTACATATCGCCATTTTGAAACTACACATGAATGTAAGAGACTTTTGTACAAGCATTAACGCTAACTATTTCTTCACTTGCGTTTTTTCAAAATCATCGGTGGTTTGGAAGTTTTGAGCAAAAAAAAAACGTTTTCTGATTGACAAATAATTACTCCATCCTATTTAGGATGCTTCCATGAAATATTTTCTAATTTTCCGAACTTTTTTCGGATCTATCCTGTAATTTATTTCAGGAAAACTAAGTGGCAATGAGTGTAGCTTTAAGTTAATTCATTTTTTATTGACGTTTGCTTTGAAAACTTAATTTATGGTATACATTTTTAAACCTTGTGTAGAAAATATCCCAAACATATGCAAATATGTAAAGATATGATCGTGAAATTCGTCATATTAAATAAACAAAGTCATTGACATGATGGTCACTTATTTACTATAAAAGATTATTTTAACTTTTTAACAGAGACCGCATCCTGAAATTATTTCATAAAAAATAACAATGAGAGCAATAAATCCGTTATTTTATCACTTTGGTACATGTCGTAAGCAGTATTTAAAGAATTTATGTTATTTCAAAAATAAAAAGTTGCAGCCTTGACCACCCTTATAAATGAAAGAGAAACAACTGTTCTTTTGAAAGGAGCTATCGTAAGTTTCCTACTAAGGGAAGTTATTTTCTAAACATTTAAACATCGCTGGTAACACAATTCTCTGTCTCCCAAAAGTAACTTTGTGTAGGGCTACACCATTAGAGACAAGAGCCACACCCAATATCCAAATATAGTGGATTAATTTGTGCTTCCGAAAAAAATCTCACACCCTCGACCGAGAATCGAACCTCTGGCTGCGAAGTTCGATCAAGAAGTCTTATATGAAGTTAGACAGTAGTTTTATTTACACTTTGGAATGAACATGGTGTCCAGAAATAAAAGGAATCTTCCAAACTTTGAGGATTAATAGAACGATTTACGACCAATTTGGTATTATAACCAGTCAACGATGTGCCGATGGAAACATATTTGCAGAAATATCTCCGAAACCATTGTATTGTCTCAAGCAGTATTTTAATGTTGTATCAACGTAGTCCGACGGGTTCTGATGTTGCTGGATGATGTCGTAACAACGATTATCCGATCTGCTTTTGCACCAATTCGGTAGATAAAATTAGGGTCGTTACAAAGTCGACATGCGACTGACAGTGATGACAAATGACGTTGTCTTGGCGCACAACAGTATTTGCGTTCGTACTCCAGCTAGTCTTGAAAATATGGTGGAGTTGTGTAGAGCAACCTCGGCTATATTTATGTACGAATCTTTTTAAAATATGCACCTTATGCGACTGCTTAGTTGTAAAAAGTGGTTGTATATTTGGATGACCGGGCTCTCTCCAGTGATAATGATTTTCTTTGTAGGGTTCCCACCAAAAAAATTACGAGAAAATAGAATAACGTATTAAAATGTATAGGTTATGTTATTTGTTTTAGTTCTTCCTATATTTTCTTTATTATGCATGCATCAGCGTATGGCACTATGATGCGTCGTTTGTAAAACTTTAAAGAATGACCCTAATCTGTACCTTGATAATTCAATTTTATGACGACGTTTTTGCAAAGTCAATAATAAACCCAAAGCCTATTCAACGTTCGCAGTCATGTATTGCAGTTGGCCGACGTTGTTAAAATGTGTTTTTTTTTTGTTTTAGTCACAAACAACTGATAAGCGACGTCGTTTAGTTGGCTAGAAGTCGTGATGATAACGATTTTTTACACCTAATATAACGTTAATTTCTGTACAGATGTGGTCGCGAGTCGAAATATTGCTGATTGGGTGTGCATTTTCAGATATAAGGGTGTGACAACAGAGCTTCTATGTCGTTGATGTATAAAGTGAATAAAAGTGGTCCTAGAACATTTCCTTGCGATATTCCATCATATACCTTTTTCATTCAATACATATTCACCACTGTTTACTTTCTGCATTCTGCCACTTACAATAAGTATTGTATCACATCCATTAAGTATTGCAATGTAGACAAATGTGAAATATATGAAAAACACCTAAAAACACATTTATACAAGTAAAAAAAATAATAAAATAGTATTTTAAATGGTTTTTATAAGTAAAATCTGTTATACTTATTTATTTGAAGTAAACAGCAGCAAAATTTTAGAATCCGGGGTTTATGCTTACGATAAGAACAATCGATAGAATTGGATATATCGTGCAAATATCTCAACTCCCACACAGTTTTTTATTTTACAAATAAAAAATCCCCTGGGAATCAAATCCAATTTTCTGAAACGCTCGTTCAATACTCTATCTTAACTGCAAAAACCATTGCGTTGCAAACAAATGTACTTGATTTCAATACACGATTCTATTATTGAAGTGGTGCGTCTAGTGTTAGTATACACTATGTATATTATTATCAAATAGGTTTCGTTATAGTCCATAAAATCGAAGGCAAATAATATAGCTGCATTACATGCACGTATAATTATGTTTGCTTTATTTATAGCCCTAAAATTGTGCAGTAAGTTGTATTTATACTATTACTAAAGCGACTGGTTTACAGGGTAAGCTGCTTTAGCAGTAGAAACTCTCTTGAAACGATCGTATTAATTTTCAATGAATTTTAAAATTAGTTAAGTCTGTGGTGCAATTATTTTTGTTTTGTTCTCTTTATACTTTCTATATCTGCGAAGATTTTAATGATATTAAAAATGCTTATACATTTCCGATTGATAGCTTAAGCAACTTGTTTATTTCCATGAAAATAATAGGTAATCAATCAGTCTATTGGATTTCATGTAGTGTCATAATTCAAAATGGTACTTTTAAACGAAACAGAAATAATTGAAATCCTAATGATGTTCAAAAAAGGGATCTTAGAGAGATAAACGGAAGAGAAGATCGAATAAGGCTTTGAGTTAGCAACATATTCATGCCAAGATTTATTTTTAGGAAGAGAAAAATCCAGATGGATGGAAAGGTAAATGATAATATGTTTGTTTTCTAGTTGATTAATAATATTTGTAATTATATATTTGCTTTAAGGTATTTTTATATGTGCACTTGAACTAATTCTAGAATATTTCAGAGAGGAATTGGATAATAAAGGAAATATTAGTGGAGGAATCGTATATAGTCCTATATTTTCAAAAAACTAGACATGCGGAGGATCCCAAAAACTGCTTGAATAGCAAATGGTTGATTCAGAATCCTGAAAATATCAGTCTTTGTCCAGTTCGTCAATTCAAAAAGTTCACTGGGAAAACGGGACTTGCCATGAAGTCTGATAGTATCTTTCTTACTTTCATTGAAGGTGGAAAATGGAGCATGGTTTAAAAACATGCCACTTGGAATAAATTACCTTGCAAGGTGGATAAAAATGTCAGCAGAAAAAGTTGATTTGAATATCACAAAGGTGAAAACTACTAACCACTTCCATCGATCTCCTTCTGTAACAACCCTGACAAAAAATAGAGTCAAAGAACAACAACTTATTGAAAAACCGCTGCCAATTACTTGGGGATCAGAACTTCCTCACCGTAGTAAAACTCGACGTGTGGTGGAGTTTATAATAAAAGTAATTTTTGACACTTCAAAAAATCACATGTTTTGGCGTTTCAAAAAAGTCACTTTGACGTTTCAAAAAAAGTCACATTTTTTGACGTTTCAAAAAAGTCACATTGGTGGAATGTCACTAAAAATTTTTTTAGGCCGATTTCGCTCATCAACGAACTCAATTTCTTCCTTAACTTCTAGAATGTGTGTAACAAATTTGAAAGCTTTATCTCAAAAACTGTAGCTGCTATCGCGAACACAGACACAGACAGAAAATTTTTTCTGTCTGAAATTTTGTGTATCGTCATAATTCGTCGAGATTCGTCCAGAAATGCAACAAAAATTTTCAAAATTTTTTTCACGAATACATAACTTTCTCACTGAGGGGTGAGGAGGTAATTACTGGAAATTCAAATGCACAATCTGTTAAACAGTATTTGCAGCTCAACTCAGTGTATCATTCACATTGGGACACCGAAACATAAGTTAATACAGCTTTGCAAACATTCTCAAAGAACAGAGATACGAGTATACAAGACGTAAATTTTATTATGAATTCATAGATTGCATGTTGTAATAAATAGTGTCATTTAGTATTTCTGAAATAAAATCTAGTACTTACATACAATCAATCGCTAACTATTCATGACGGATACCATTCTTCATGATTAGTCGATTTTTTCTGACTTTATTTACTGATTGTTTAATCAAGTTAGTTGGGCAATTTTACTCATTACATTGATCAAAAATCACTCCTTCTCGGTCAATGCCAATCGCAAAATTGCCAAGGAAGAAACTCTCTCCACAATCAGTAAATTTTGCTGGCAAAATTATATCACGTAGAATAATTTCATATATAACACTATAAGGAACTGGAACTCTAGAATTTTTTTAACTGTCGCACATTCGATATTCAGGAAAATTCAAACAAAAATTAATACAACTGGTAGGGCTAGAGATGCTCCAAAATCTTGTCGTCGAAAATCACTAGTATCTGAAAAATCAGCTCTTCATATTTAAAAGGATGGTCTCTTGATAATGAAGTATCAGAATGTTCTGGTGAAATAAATAGACACAACTGTAGGTACTGGACATACGAAACTCTGCATTGAGTAAGAGAATTAAATACCCAGTTTCCACAGAAATTAAATGTATGGGATGGATACATAATTGGTCCCTTTTTTTGACAGTTGTAAGATATTTGTTCCTTCAGAATGAAATTATTTCCGCCATTGCTGCCTTATTCCTCATCCCAGATATACCAATTAATACCATATAACATACCAAATTTTTTGTTTTATTCAGATAACATTCGACCTAATACCAACATTTGGCTGCAAGAAGACGAAGCAACATCACATTGTGGGCGTAATGTTCAGGAATGTTTGAATCAAACAAAATGGATTGATAGAGGAGGGCTATTGAATGGCCACCTTATTTTCTGGGTATGATCCCTCTGGATTTTTATTTGTGGGATCGCTTGAACAATGTAATATACAAAAACAAACCCGATAATCTTGATGACTTCAAGTTGAAAGTCCAATAATTCAGCTACCTCGAAACTTTTCATAATTGACTTGGTTATTGTAAGTAAAATGTGGACAGTTTTTCTCAATATCTTAGTAGCGAGTAGAGATAGCTCTACTAATCTCTTTTGTAATGAGTATCACTATTTAAATACGTGAACATATATAGGATGTTCTATTTAAAACAAAAATTGGACGTCATTTCCATTATCAATCGGAAATGATAGAATTTTTTTAAATACCATTAAAATGCCCAGAAATACCGAATACATTCAACAGTGGTAGTCTTTGACCAAAAATAAGGTGAATTTCAAGAATACTGAAAATTTGAAAACGGATGTCTAACATAGCTACAACCCCTCAATTTTGGGAGAAAAACTAATTGTTTTATTTGAATAATTAAATGTGTATTACAATTGGTTAAAAATATATATGTTACACTTATCTGTAATAAGTTTTGTAAAAGTTAGAAAATAATAATTGGCCAAAATTTTTAGCGATATTGTATTTTATTTCATTCTAAATATTGATGTAAGTATTAAACACATTTCTGAAATTTGCAAAGTATATATCTATAAAAATATTCTTTCTCTGCTCTTCTTGCCAGTTCACAGTAAAGTCGCCAACAATTTCAAGCATAGACGAGATATTTGCAAAACACAGACATTTAAAGTGGCGTCTCCAACGCTCACCTCGGTCGAGGAAAAACTTGGTAAACTGTTGAGGACGCCAAGATGAGTTGATTGAAATTGTCAGTATTTCAGAGAACTAGAAAACGGCTGGATCTGTGGCGTCATTTTAAAAAAATTGTCACATATAAAATGGCGGACGAGCCAGGTTTGAAAAATAAATATATTTTTTTTACATGGAACTGTTTATTTCCTAAATCTGTATTAATAGAAATATTTACTTGGTTTGGTCCACTCTGTATGATGTAAAGTTATATTTATATTGCTATTAAAACGCTTTATCTATAAATAAAGAACGAGTTATTATGGAAATATTAATATGACAACATGGCTTTGTTTATTATTGCTCCAATGTTGACAAATTGTTTATATATATGGAACTAAACAACACATGAAAATAATATTAAGTACAAGTAGTAAAAGTATACATTACGATATTTTTTAATACAAACTTACATTGGAGTTTAAAAAATGTGCTTTGTTCAAATTGGTTACATAAATAAACACTACTGTGTAATGGGTTTGTACACTTATTAGTATTTTTAAATACGTGCGGCTATTTTTGAAACACTTGTTGTAATTATAGGAAAGCAATAAATAAAAAAAGCTTCAAATGCAGTTTAGATCTATGCAAAATTTAAGCGAAATCCGAGGTATTTTCAGAAGAAAATGGCGCCTATAAAGTAAAAGTCACATTGGCAAATAACCTGATAATTTTATTACGCTACGACATATTACGGGCTTAAAAAAATAGCAAAAACAAAACACCACACATCTCTAGCAGTTTTATATAATTTTGCTTTAATTTATCAGCGGTAATACTTACTCAAAAAAATAATTATGCCAGTGCAAAAAGTTTTAATCTTAAAACTAAACTTAAAATATTAAACTGACAAAATGATTCAACGTTGCAATTCGTCCGAAGTTTCCCGATTATATTTGAAACTCAACCGTGGCTAAAAATGGACACAACTTCAGCGTCGGGACGCCAAATTTCATATTATGGAATATACGCAATCTTGAAACGTCACAATTCAATCGAGCTGATTATTCCATGTTTGAAAATAACTCTGTCGATTCCTTTTCTGTCCGTAAAAAAAATGTGTGGGACATGGGCGTTTTTATTAGACTGGGGAGAGGGGATAATTTTTTTTTAATTTGAGGAAAGGATATGTCGAAAAAGTATGGTTTAATTGATACGACGAAACACGTTTATAGATAGTACATAAATTAGCCTGAAAGTTTAAAAATATTATTGGAAATTGTCCCACCAGTGGCGTAGCGTTAACTATGCTAGACACGAAGAAAAAGAATTTTAGCCATGCAAATTTCTTCCGTAAATAGAACAAGAATATGTTCCTAAGGATTTCGCTCCCATATGTTTTCTCAATGTTTTAATGTTATCTTAACCACCTCTCAAGTTACCGAAGTAACTCCCAGAAAATCCTAGGATTTTGTGTTGAATAAATAGAGACGAGGCCCGACAGTTTATTGTGGAGTCCGAACAACATCTAAGGCATTAATAGTTCTCTCCCATCTTAATCCGAAACAAATCACTAAAGCTGCAAATCGTTTCTGTGTATCATGGTCGTAGAGTACAGATGTACTTACTGTCGCCGGCATTCACCTTGACCGCGAAATACTTTCTCCAGTCCAGTCAATTATTAGCTTTCGAGTTGTGTACACGTTAAGTCACTTGGGCGTATTACATATTGTTTTTGTGTTTTTATTTTATTTGTTGTACTGTATTGTTGATATTAATTTAATAATAGAGCATGGCAGACGTACGCAGGGGTAGAAAACGGCCATTTGCTGACAAAGTGAATAAATTCATAGGTGAATTCCCGGATTTATTCTGTGATGGTGCTAAAATAATTTGTAAAGTGTGTCAAAAAGATTTGATGTGCTGGGATAAGCGTGACTGTGGACTTCACGTAAAGAGTGTACACCATAAAAATAAAAAAATGGCGTGCCTCCGACAACACAGTTTATGTTTGATTTACTATTAATGCTGATTGCCTGTGATGTTCCGCTGCACATACTCGATAAACAACCATTTCGAGAGTTCTGGAATAAATACAATGCCCAGGTGAAGTTACCAAGTCGCACAACGTTATGTAACTATCTACCAACTGTACACGTAGACATGGTAATTAAGATGAAATGTGAATTAAAAAATGCACGGCTGTGGTTATCTGTTGATAAGACAACAGATTGTAAAAGAAATTCTATTTTAAATGTTATAGTACGAGTACTGGACCCTCTTAAACCGACAGTTCCACTGTTACTAGCTAGCAAAAGACTAAGTCAGTGTACTAACGAAATAATTACCAGGGTGGTGCTGGAGACGTTAGAAAAATTTGAAATGTCAAAAAGTCAAGTGTTGATATTTGTGACTGATGGCGCCGTGACAATGCGTTCGGTACGCCGTTCTTTGCAAAAACAAGGTTGTACGTTTATACATGTTACGTGTAAAGTGCATGCTTTACATCTTGTGGCAGAAACTATTCGAAAAGGTTTTCCAGAGATGGATGCTTTAATAGCAAGTACAAAAAAAGTGTTTCTTAAATCTCCTAAACGTCTCCGTGCATTTCATAGCAAGTATCCCGGTATTCCTGAACCACCACAACCGATTCTTACACGTTGGAGAACTTGGTTGCAGGCAGCTTTTTATTATGATGAATATTTCCAACAAATAAAAGCTGTTATACTACAATTCAATCCAGATGAGGCTGGAGCTATTAAGGAAAGCCAGACAAAATTTGTAGATATTTCCGTTGAAACAGCTTTAAAGAATATTGCGAAGAACTATAAACCATTACATGAAAGCATAAAACAGTTAGAAAACAGTGCGTTGTCGTTAGCGGAGTCACTGCAAATAGTGGACGAAGTAAATTTACTGCTACACGCTATAGGTGACGCAACAAATGAGCACGATAAAGAAAAGTTCGCAAGTGTGTTAAATAAAGACACCGGTTTTACCAAATTAAGATAAATATATGATGGTGCAGCCCCAGATCCATTAGGTGCGTTCAAACACTATTTTACGTATGCGTGTATTACATCAGTAGATGTCGAACGGTCGTTTTCAAAACATAAGAATACATTTTCACCAAAGCGAACATCACTCATGGAGACAACTATAGAAATATACCTGATGCTGCAAAATGGCTACACATCTTCTCTAGTTTGTGATAAGCAAGCTAGTTCATCAAGCTAGTTAAGAGGGTAAGTTTTACATACATTGTTATAAATTGTAACAGTTTATTGTTTCTCGTATTAGTTAATTTCGCGTACGCCACTGTCCCACGGAACATTTTTGACAGCCCTACAAATCACAAATAAAACTTCTAACCTGCTCTGGGATGGATTCAACCAACGATATTCGGTATTGAGTAAATAACTATATAAGCGCTTCACCCACTCAGCTACCAAACCCCTATATTGACTAGCAAATTGGGTTTTGGACTTACTTGCCACATGATATCTTTGTTAATTTTAAAAAATTGTTTTTTTTTCTATTTTTATATTTAACATATTATTGCACAGATATGTGTTCCCGATTTTCTTCTCAATATATTTTGAATTTTTAGGTTTTTCCAGTGCGCATTTTTTGTATCGAATATGTATCATATTATGAAAAAGTGAACTTTAGCACTTCAAGCGCTTCAATTTGGCAAATCATTTTTTTTTCCAGACGATTTTGACAGATAAGCAAAAACGAATTTTACATCAGATAAAGAAACTTTTTGGCGCAGGATGCCACAAAATATTAATAACAAAACGTATTATTCACAATTAAAACCTACTAAATGCTCAATAAATTGGTTTACAGAGAATTCTTTCTCAGTTAACTACCAAAAGTTAGAGTTAGTACTTTCAATAAGAAAGTAAATTAGGCAATATGATAATTCCCAAACTATGTGGTACATATCACCTGGAAATCATATTTTCAAACTTGGTGGAGACACATAGTAGCCAAAGAAAATAAAGTACATGCAGCTTATTGGCAGTGTCACAGGGCGGTGGGGTCTTTCATCCAGGATATCCCTGTGCCTGTACACTGCCGTGATAAGACCCATGCTCTAGTAAGTCGCTATTGTCTGGGAGTTCCATCGGACAAAGAACAACGGCATCCAAGCTAGAGCACGCTTCTGTATTACAAGAGATATGAAAACGACGCCTAAAACTGCCATGGAACCTATACTCTGCATTGCCCCTTTATATAGAGGGGATAGAATTGAGAACAGCTTTACATGCCCACAATCTGTAAGAATGTAAATGGTAGGATTACAAGACGTGCATATACATGAGAAGACTAGGAGACTAACACCTCTCCTAAGAACGGACACTGAGCAAATTCCTCCTGTTTATAACTTATAAATAGGAGGAATATAAATTATAAGTTTCAATAATTCTGAGGTAAGAGTGAACACATCAGAAAACTACCGACCTGATGTGTTGATCCACAGAGATGGATCAATACTGGACCGTGGATTTACTTAGAAGACCTAGATCTATATTCGAAAATACCGCTAAGAACACACATCACGGTATTCCAAGCGGAACTAATAGGTATTATGAAAGCAAACTAAGGCAATCGTTAGTAGAGAAACAGTGCTTATGTCTACAGACAGCCGAACTGTCTTGCTTGAACCAATAATTGCAGGATAAACTTAGGTCTAGTCATACAAATCAAGGGGGCTCTAGATATACTTGCCCAAAACGATGGAGTGCAACTCCGCTGTGTAAAACAGCACCGTGGAAATCAAGGAAACGAGGAAGTGATTGCATTGGCTCATAAAGAATTTGAGAGTGCCTCTATGGTCCTAAACGAACAATAACTCTCTCAGAAGCGGGCCACGAGATCCTGATAAAGAACCATACGTCACGCTGTCTGGTGGAATGATCTAAGCAGTTGCAAGCACAATAGAATTGCCATAGCTTCACCAGTACGTTAAGCAAGCATTGTCTTAAGCCCTTCAGAAACAATTTGAGGAATATTGTAGCACCTCCACACACTAGGAGTTGTTGACAATCACAGGTGCAGGGGATATATTCTAGAAGACTGTTGAGCATATGTTGTGTCACTGCCCTGATTTCTCAAGTAAAGGGAAGATTCATACTGAGGAACTTTTGGTCTGGTGTGGCCAGCAACCGCTGAGGCTTATTCTCAGATTTATTACAGGAATTGATTGAAGAGAACATGATAGTTGAAGATAACATGAAAACTCTCATACACCTAACAATCTAGAATCCACAATCGATCTACTTTGGTGCAACTAACATATATCTTTTTCTGCGGGTACAGTAATATCCAAAAAGTTTATTTAAAGTTAAGAAATAAGTATACCGATTTTTGCAAATTAATTACTAATCTATCAAAACATACTCACTATCAAAGTTTACCGATAGTATAGAAAATTGGTTTACTGTCATACTTATTATATAGCAGGGTTCGAAAATATCATGATATTTATATAAATATCAAAATTTTGATATATATCCGATATATATCAAAATTTTGATATTTATTTTTGTTTTTCGTTTTTTTTTTATTTTGTACAACGAAATTGCCAACTGAAAGCATATTTTTATTTTATATTATAATAAACGAAAACATAACATAAACATAAAAATAATTATTCTTTAATGGAATAAAAAACAAAAATAGACTTCTTAAAAAAATATATAAAAATAGTTGAAATGTCAAAATGTAAAATGTAATAAAAAATAAGAACAAAATTAATGGTCTAACACTAAGAAGTTTTTCTTAGTGTTCTTAGTATTTGTTCCACTGATCTAATAGGACAGGACAACAGAAATGCGGCTCGCGACAGGAATGGCAATGTAAACAAAGGTAGCATTTTAATTTTAGGTATATTTAGCATAATATTATTGAATAATAATGTGAATCGATTTGATTAAAATTGCAAAATGCATCATCTTGCGAAAAAGAAAAAATAAATATCATTGATATATATCAGTCCTTTAAATATCGGATATATATCGTGATATATATCATGATATATATCCCGGATATATATCCTTCGAACCCTGTTATATAGCAAATTTTTTCCTCATTCTTTTGTATACAGTGTGTTTCAGAAGTGATTGCAAATAATTCAAAGTTATATTCACTACAGAATTTTAAGGTGGGTCGTTCGTATAATTTGTTTATAGGAACGACCCCTATTAGGTATATGTTGATAACTCGAAAATTTACCATAATCGATACTTTCTGAAGCTTTGTTACATCACTTGAAAATTAGTTATTAAAATTCTTTTAATGACAGCAGTCTACTATAATAAAATTGAATCGCATATAATCATAGAATTAAAGAAATCAATAAAATAAAAAAGTTCTGAATAAAAGTTTGAAGGAGGTTGCAAGTTGGGATGAATAAAGACTAGTCAGTTGAAAGGCAATTAATACGTACAAATTTCACTCCAAAAATTATTGTACAATTGCTAGCCGTTTACAAGAAAATACATAAAAATCCAGTTTCTACCCCCACCTTTTAGGAGCAATAATTCTTTAGGGGTAGCCCTTATAAAAAATGCATATGAAATACCCAGTTTAAAATTCTGTAAGAAATTTAATTTTGAGTTTTTTGTATTCACTTTTGAAACACCCTGTATATTGCAGAAACGGTAAATCAGTTGGTCGATCTGGCCGAACATTTAATGAGTAACTTTGTTGATCACAGAAAAGGCACTTCAACCATTAAATTGGAACTTAAGAGTATTTTTTCATTTACATGTATTGTTACGTTAATTCAGAGGTAGGTATATTTAAATTTTAGCAAAATCCGTCGTGTTTTTAGGAAAAATTATGGCATTTAATTGCCCATTATTACCAGACAAAGCTACTAAAGAATTTGGATTTTTTTAAATATTTTTGAGAGCTTGGAACATCTGTTTTGTAATGGGGTGTGTTACAGTTGTTTGCAATAACTTAACTTTACCATGCGATTGAAAACAATATTATCTTGTATCAGTTTGTGGTAATAAAATCAGTGTCCATATATTCTGGCGGAGTGACTGTATTGTATCAGTAAGTGTAAGTTTTCTAGACAATACAACTAATCACACTGAAGAATTTTAACACCTGTTTGTGTCCAATGACTCATCTGTATTATTAAATTGCCAGCAATAAATTTATTTATAATAAATTGATAAAAGTAGATAATCATTATTATTAAACAATAGGGATTCGTATTCCCACATAATGTTTCTATCTAAATACATGTTCAATTATAATCTTGGAAAACAATTTAAAAAAAAAACAATTGTAAATGAATTATTTGAATTTACCAGTCCTCAAGGAGAAATCTGATGATTCAGAATAGAATATCACTATAAAGCATATTCGTCATAATATCGTGTGTCACATAACAACAAGTAAAGCATATTATTTGATAACCTCTTACACAGGAAATTTAATTTATTATGTGGTTTCGAAAATAAAGGCTTTTAGCGCATGCTAGAATGCAGTCATATACACAATGGAATTTTGTATCTTGCATTAGTGGTAAAAATTACTCTTTTAATTTAAGTATATCAGTTTTTGAGGTTTTAAAAATTATTTTTCTAATGTTCTGATGTTTGGATATAATTAGTTATCAAAAATTCAAAACTGTTTAACAACATCTTCTAAAAATAATGTTAGTTAAAGATTTTCGTTAGATTCACCTAACGATTGATTAGGAGCAAACTGAACTCAGAAACAAATTAATATTTTTGAAATATTTTATTATCGTGGCATGATTATTAATCTGTTATATCTAAATACAATATTTTTAGGACATACTCGATGTCTCTTCGGATCTACAGGATAACAAAATCTTGGAGATGGATGACTTTATCACTAAACGTCAGTCTTTTCACCTCTGGGTAAGTTACTGATAACTAACAAGATGTTTAAATGCCCAATACTTCGGGATATCACGACAACAAAAACGCGAGAAAGAAGGAAATTATTCATCATCAGTCGCATTGTGGTTAATCTTTTTCTCTAACAATATTAAGTATTAAAAACATTTAAGTTGCCTCCGGTTGCGTATAGCCAGTTCTTACCATTGTAGAGCGCACAAATATACTGGCTCGTGGTATAAATTGACGAGTTAAACGAGAGTAAAGATTTGGACAAATCATACCAGGGTACGAAATTTCTCGTTGTATCGTAGTAGATTTTGACAAACATTTCACACCGCAATTCAATGCACAAAGTCAAGACTACAAAATTTGTATTCACTTTTGCGTACTAGTTTATACCAGCGTCTACAGCCTGACCCTTCTACTTTCAATCCTGTACTACAATTCATGCACGAGAGTGCAACGGCAAGGGCAAGGTATGTGCCCTACAAAAACCATTCAAATTTATGTCATTCCTCTTAAATTTTTTTGCCCTAAAATGACCGTTAGTTGTCATTATTCTGCTCCATTTTCCTTGCTCATCCTTTCATTTTCAATCACTGACCTTGAAATGCTACTTTTATAACATTCAAAATTACAAAAAAAGGATATTTTAAAGAAAGGAAAATTAGTTACATCACAAAATGTATATCATTTAATTGAATTACGGCGCAGGATATACGTAAAATATTTTTGTTATAATATCAACGTGTGAACATCTATACAGGGTGTTACCGTTTTAAATGCAGAAAATTGAATAGTCGATAGATTTTTGAAAAATAAGTTTTTTGTGCATGAACATTTTCTCATAAGCGCTTAATTTCTGAGATACAGGGCGTTGAAACTTTTATCGCATAACTTTTGCATTTTTTGTATATTTATTCCAAATTTGTCTGTGATTTATGTTAGATGGAATCTGAAATAATGACGAAAAATTTGAACCAAAAATATTACCACTGGCGCAGATAGATGGGACATGAACTTCTTTTTCTTTAAGACTTCTACACCTGTGGATGTTTAAAAAAAATAAACCGTTTTTAAATTAAAAATTAAAAATAAAAATGCTATTTCTAATATGATTTGCGTCGGTAATTCGACAGTTCTAACTACGGTTATAAATCTGTTCAAAACCACCTGTAAAAAATTGTAGAACAGAGGTATGCAACGAATGGACTCAATTTACCAGAAGACTATTGAAAATATTAAAAATTTACGAAAGCGTAGAAAGGACAGTACAAAATATTTCATAACTGGCAATTTAAACTGGCAGGTATGGATAATTGCCAGTTTAAACTGACAATAAGGATAATTGTCAGTTTAAACTGGTAATTATCCTTAGTTGCCAGTTTAAACTGGCAATTATAAAATATAATGAGAAACTTATATGACACATTAGTATTTAACACGGCCATTGTACATATAGGTGGTTGTCGGTATAAAAATGCAATAACTATAACAGCACATATATAGGCCAATCAAAACAATACCTACACAAAAGAATATACACACATAAATATCCGATTACTGTTACGTCCATCTCGCCTGATTAATCGATCTTTGGCTGTATTTTCCATTACACACTGGATATTTAGTGTGTATTCCAATAACTTCGAAATTATTCGTGTATTTATTTTCAACAAGGGGCAGTGGGCGTAAACGAGATAGCCACGCGATTCGACTATATCTATCAATAAATTGTTATTGGACACTCGATAATAACGAACCTCGTCGGTCAGTAATTAATTGTTTTTCTATAACTTTAAGCCGTCCAGTTACCTGTTAAAACCTGTAATTCTTTGTTTCCATTTTTGTGAAAAAAAGAGTTTATTGCATAGTACATAGTAATTTGAAGGTATTTGTTTTGAATTATGTTTGACAATAAATTAAGATACTAGATAACTTTTATTCTGGTTTGTGGTGCTGTAGTTTTATTTTGCATTAGAAAATTTCTATTAAAATAAACTCATTTGGTAAGTAAAAATTATGCAGTTACAAGCTATACCACAATTATGTAAATAATATATTATAATATTCCTTGGAATCCAATTTTTTTTCACGTTTCAAAACTACAAATACGGTACGATACCAACAATTGCCCTAATTTAAGTTTGGAATGAAGAATAATTCTATATAACGGAAGATATTATATTCTATTCTATTAGAAAAAGAGCAAATCATATAACCATCTGATTAATGAGTTAATGACTTAACCTTCACTTTCAATAAATTCTCTTTAATAAAACGAAGTGCACAATCAAATCAAATAAAAAATTATAATGTGGCGCCTTACAAATAAATTTCAATAATACAAATGAAATTAAATTGTTTCGTGTCGGATTTAAAAAGGTTATACGGTGAAATTATTCTTCCATATATGAACGAAGTTAATAGTCTTTCAATGCTGTCTGACATCGTCAGGGCCTTTCCTATAAGCCTCCGTTCTTAATCTAAGTTGTGATCTTTTATTTTTATTTCCGGTAAACATACAGGGTTGGCCACATAACTTACCAAACAGGGGTAAACTGGTTTCTTAAGCATCTTCGATCCTTTTAATACAAATTAGGTAAGGTTTTATTTTAAGTCTCTTTAGATGAAATATAACATGTTTTCAATGATGTGTGTGGACTAAGAACGAAATGAAATAAACTACATACAACTATATACATGAAAAAAATTTTAGCATTAAATATTAAATTTGTCAGTAGCGGTTCGCGAATAAAAATTTGGGAGAGGCACCAAGTGAACAAAAGCAGCAAACCTGTCGCAGAAAAAAATCGACTAGAGGAGCGTGCTTCTGTAATATTTAAATAAAAGGGTCGTGGCATTCATATAATATTTTTAAAGCACATGAGAAAAGTTGAAAAGTTACCACAAATAAAATAAATACAAATAAATAAAAGTTATGGTTAAAACAGAATTGGCACGTAACTCAACAGTCATATGCAAAAGCAGTTTGGGTACCCCTTTTCAAGCTTTTCACAGTGTGTCCATTATGAGTAGTAAACAAATTGCAATAATCAATTGAATAATAAATATAATTAAATAACAGAATAATAGAAACAATTGATACAATAATAAATTCAATTAATCAAAATTAAATTAACAGTTGTTGACTGGAGTAGAATCAAATTATTTTAAATCTTAATTCAGTTTTATTTAATAAATTTTGCATAATTTATAACACAATTTTCATTAACATCTTTTATTATAAAGGAATAACTTGAGAAGTAAGGATGTAGCAAGGCTAAATCATTAAATAAAACAGAAATAAGGAAACTTCAGTAAACATCTGTTTACAAGCGGCTATCAAAAATTTTAAGTACCTACACATCTATCCAGTGGGACAATAAAACGATGATATGACATTATTCGATATTATAATTTTTTTCTTAGACACGTTACATCATATCACAACAGAACAAGAAGCAGAAATGCGAATAAATATCAACACTACCAAGTTTAACAAAACATAAGAAATACTAGGTTTAGTACTAAACCAACGGATTTCTTCATAAAAAAAAATAGTCCTCGGCACTTTTAGCTTTTGTCAGGCTACGAGATCTGTTTTTTAATAGCTCAGTGTGCAACGATTTATCATTTCAAGCAGGCAGTTCCTAATTTAGATAAAATCGATGTGGTGGGTATGTGAAAGTGTGAATGTAAGACAAAGTAGGTAGGTATCTATACTTACATGTTTATAAAAATACCCTTGAAATTATGTGAGGTACCTCAAATTATTTTTAAAGTTAAGAAAAGAAATACGGCTAAGTATATGCAGTTTCCCATGTTAATATTTAGTTCATAAAACTATTTTGGATTAATAATGTTTTTGGAATATTTTCGAGTAAATTCTTTCAAAAATTGAACTAGAAATTAAAGGTGAGACATAGCCGTTCCATTTCATAATTGTTTATAGATGATTTTTGCATTGATCATGTTTTCCCATATAAATAATAATATTTTGTAATCGATGTTTTGTTGTAAGTGCATGGTGTGATTTTAAGTATTTTAATTTTCAAGTTTTAGAAAATGTTAGTCATTAAGGTTCAATAAGTTGAACAGAATAGGTGGTAACTATTTCATTCAATTATTTTTTTTTGTTCTTCTGATCTCTCACCCGTCAGTGGATATTTGACTGACTCCAGGCGAGAAAACCCAAAAATTAAATATGTGTAAGTTAAATGGATAAATCAATTGTTACTGAACTAAATTGAATTGCGGTATGTGTCATGCGCGATTAGTAACTGTTCAGGGTGGTCCTAGGACTCCTGGGTTCGATTTCAAGCTCCTGCTTAAGAAATAATTTATGTCGTGTGTTTATGTTTATTATTCCATTTATATTTAAATAAGATTTAAAAATGAAATATTTTTAAACAAAATATATAACTTGAGACGGAGGTTAGATTGTATTCAGTAAAATATGTTTTAAAATGCTTTGTGAGATGCTGTCTATCATACTTACTACTAAAACTATTATATGATATTACTCTATAGCTGAGATGTAAGTGAATTTGCTTCTCACCCCGGAATCCAGAGTTTGCTCGCTGACCCAGGGGAGTAAAAACTAATCTCAGTTTACTCGGATGTTGGGTGTGCGTCAGTTGTCTCAAAATGTGTGGAAGGACCTTTTTGTACTCACAAGATAAACACTTTCTTACTTTTGTTTTTAATTATAAATATCATGTTAATTGCATTATGAGTTAGCAAACTGGCAAATATTTGTTTTCGTGAAAGAAAAAATAATAACTATTTATTTACGCCTGTATGGTTTTTATTTACATAACTAAGTAAACACGTATTATCCCGTGGTTAGGCATCGTTAAAACTCCAGATGTTATTTTAAGATAATAGGAAAAATAGTTCATATTAATCTGGAAAAATTCGAGCTGTAAGATTTAAATTAGAAAAATATGCTTGTAAATAAGGCATCTGTTTATGTATGACCGTCGTGGATTATAGAGGTTTTATTGGTAGCACGTTTAACATAATCATAAAATGTGTTGTATAATGATGAATTATGTATCGCGAAATAGGATTTATCTCTTACATCTCTTACCATCGTTAAACAACCTCGATATTACAAAGTATAAATCTGCATATAAAATTTATAAATGATGTAGGAAATTAAAATACCTATACGTATCTCGTAACTACATACAAATCACCTCATTTGCTATTCTGATTTTCCAATCACAACTTTTATTCTCGCTTCAGTTTCGCTTTTGAAAAGTTCCATCAGAGCAAATAAATAATACATAATTTTCTAGTTTTAAATCAGTTGCCATTGGCATCCACAAGGCAATATTTTGATACGACTTTTATTGCATAGATTAGGAACTATACAACTAGTAAAATTGTTCATAACTTGTTACAGGAGATTTTGCATACATTTATCTTTCATTAAGCCCTGGTAAACTTGCTAGTGCATATTTCCCCCAACCTCTGATCCAATCATAGGTTAGTTCAGAATCAAATCAACTTATTGGTATTTGGCACACAAAATGATCCTATAATGAATAACTCGTTACTTCAAATGGCAAAGACACTAAGAAATAATGCAAACATTTTGAAGTTTCATTAAACAAGGTTCATGTAAATCTCTGCATCTTTGATTTGGTTTTGTCCTACGCTGATATACATATCATACCATATTACTGCTCAAAGAATTCGTTTGAGCCCATAGAACATATCGAATGAATTCTATATTGCTTTAATTTAAAAAGCTATACTGCCTTCTGGAAAATCATGATAAAAAAGGATGGGAATTATAGAAATTACAGATATTGAAATCAAAGTAAAAATTAGATGAAAAGAGAATCAGACTAAATAAATATAAAGAGTTCTCGAAACATATAACAATAAACAAATCATGTCTCTTCGGGAAAAAGCATTGCAACGTTACGATCTAATAATCATGTTCACTGGCAGTCTTACAAAGAAATTAGGAATTATACCACTTAAGCAATAAAAAAAAGAAAAGAAAGCATATTTTGAATACTTTTTTAATAATACTAATAATTCTCATGAGCAATGGAAATTTTTGAGAAATAATCATATGTTACCACAAAATAAAAACCAAGATTTTCCAGCACATTTAAGAAACGTTAATGAAATAAATAACTTTTTAATTAATATAAATGCAAATCCATTGACAACTGATTCACCTTTAAATTATTTCAATAATGGTCTAAATAACAATAACTTTAAATTTAAAACGGTAAACGAATGTACGATTCTAAAAATAATTAATATCTCTACTAATGCTACAGGGTGTGATGGTGTAAATGCAAAGCTTCTGAAATTGTGTTGTCCTCATATCATTCCACATATTACTCATATAGTCAATATTTTCTTATCTGAAAACGTTTTTCCTACTTTGTGGAAGAGTGCAATCGTAACTGTTTTACCTAAAAAATCTAATCCTCAAGAGTTTAAGGACCTTCACGGAATAAGTATACTGCCAACATTATCTAAAGTTCTTGAAAAAAATCATGGAGCAGCAGTTAAGAGAATAATTAATGTCAAATAATTTACTACCTATTATTCAGTCTGGTTTCAGGTCTGGTTACAGTTGTACCACGGCTCTTTTATATATAATGGATGACATTATTACTGCTTCCGATAAAGAAAATTGTACTGTGTTAGTACTGTTGGACTTCAGTAGAGTCTTCGATACACATAACCATGAAATATTATTAGGTATTCTAAAATATATCGGACTCTCTGAAAGTGCAACAGAACTATCATTAACATACTTACAAGACAGAGAAAAGAAGATATATTTGGATGGCCTAATTTCAGAAACTATAACTTTAACAGCTGGAGTGCCACAGGGATCCATTCTGGGTCCACTACTATTTATCATATATACAGGTCGTTTCATTAACTGTTTAAAATATTGCCAAATTGCGTGCGTGCGTGCGTGTGTGCGTGTGTGTGTGTGTGTGTGTGTGTGTGTGTGTGTGTGTGTCTATATATATATATATATATATATATATATATATATATATATATATATATATATATATATATATATATATATATATATATATATATATATATATATATATATATATATATATATTATGTATGTATATGTATATATACATGTCAAAATATCCTTTTAAATATAGGAAATCTATTGTTTCACATACGTCATTATACATTTATTTAAGTATATTCTGTTAGTTTCTGGTTAAATGGAAGAACAGTTGTCACATACCTTGTGTCCGTGCCATACTGAACTTCGTTATTTATTTCTTGTACTTAAAGGAAAAAAAAACATTAAATTTGTACATTGTAGTAAGTATTGCGAGAAATAATAAGGACATTTATTTTTTTTTTTGGGTTATCCAATGCCGGACAGTCCTCCCATGGCCTCCGATGCCACACGTGAGTCGCGCCGGTGCATTAACTACAGCCATTTAACACATCCCGCGGGGTTAGTGACTATAGATACCAGAATCGTGTGCCCTAAGCAGACGGAGAGAACCCATAATGACCGCCTTCTGCATTGGGCCTGTCAGCCACTCGGATGATTTTTGGCAGGCCGGTATGATCTTTAGTTCCGAAAGCAGCGTAGGCTTTATCCCTCCGAGTACACCGATTATTAGGACGACCATTTTTACTGAGTAGCCTGGGTACAGCACTTGGAGCTCGTATCGGAGATCGCGATATTTGGTTTCTCTTCCTCCTTCAAGGTGATGTTTTTCTCCGCAGGTGCCGAGAACTCGATAACATACATCATCTTGAGTTGATGATTGAGGAGGACTATGTCAGGCTTGTTGGCTTGGATTAGCCTGACCGTCGGGAACGAGTAGTTCCAGTAAATCCGGCATTTCTCGTTCTTGAACACGGACTCAATATCTCCGGGGACGTAGGCAGCACTAGTGTCTGGTCTACCCCGTACGAGTACCTTGGATGGTAGTATAGCACTCGTAACGTCGCGTTATATCGGTGGATGTAGGCCGAAATCGCGTATATGGGGCATGCAGATAGTATGTACATGAGCGATTCCGGCGCCTGACGACAAGTCCTGCAATTAATGTCAGGAACTTCTACACGCCACACGCCGCTACGGTAGACCAAGGTGTTGATAACACCTCTTGGCAGGCCATAATGAATCCCTCGGTCTCCGACTTAAGCCCGGCTGCCCTTAGAAAGACGAATGTCAGCCTGGTCGATAAACCCAGTGTTTCTATGTTCTTATAGAATACACCATGCTGGGGTTTATCGACGTGCTGCCGAAACAGATTTTCCTGTTCGGCAGCTCTAATTCGGGATTTCAGACGATTTGGCTGATGGTCAGTGACTGACTCCACATCAGCACCTCGCCGGCCTCCTCGCTTGATGTCAAATGCGAGACCGAGTTCATCTGCTGCTCCTTTTGCTGCCTTGAACAATCCTGCTCCCACTCCTACAGTTTCCTGATGTTTTACGAACCCCAAGAGGGGATCTGAGCTCCTGAGGATGTTACATGCCATACTCAGTACTACTCTGCCATGCGTACACTCCAGGCTCAAGAGTCCTCAGCCTCCCGTTGACGTGGGAGGTACACACGAGGAACGAACGATCTAGGATGAATACTTCTGTGAATATTCATCATCTTGAGGGTATCTCTGCCTAATTGGCGCAGCTCATCTACCGTCCACTTTACTACTCCGAAGGAGTAGAGTAGAACCGGAATGGCAAGCATATTAGTTGCAGACACCTTGTTCTTTCCCGCATCGTCCTCTCATGAGGTGAACGACTGCACATTTGTCGAACTCGAACTCGATACCAATTGCCCGCGTGCGTTTTTCGACTACTCTAAGAGCGTTTTGTAGTTCGCGCTTTCCGGAGGCATAAAGTTTAAGGTCATCCATATAAAATAGATAGGCGACCTTATGCCTCCGGTCGCTGGGTGGTCCACATTGATATCCGCGGGTTTGGCGGAGCCCAACAGACAACGGTAGCAGTGAGATGCAGAAGAGGAGAGGACTCAGGGAGTCACCCTGGAAAACTCCTCTCCTTAATGCCACCTGCTCTGTCTTGACCCGCTGTGCACCTGATATTATGGTGAAGCGAGTCTTCCAGAGCGACAGCAGCTGTTCTATGCATCTCACTAGTGGAGGTGGTACCGTAAGATATTCGAGCAAGTGCAACAATAGCTCATGCGATGTTGTATCAAATGCCTTGCGGTAATCAATCCAGGCCATCGATAGATTCCGCTTGCATTGCATAGAATCCTGTGTAATACAGCGATCTATCAGCAGGCTATCCTTGCAACCTGCCATGCCCTTCTTGGCAACACGCTGTTCGTGTATCTCCTGGAAGACTGGATCAACAGACTTCAGTGTCCTAGCATACAAGATACGTGTAAATATCTTGTAGCAGGAGTTGAGGTAAGTGATCGACCTATAATTCCTCGGGTCGGAAAGATCCCCCTTTTTGGGGATAAGCACAGTACGCCCTACGACGAACCAGTCCGGAATCTGCTGCTCCTCGTTCAACCGTGAGTTGAAAACTCGCGCCAGACGGCGGTGAGTGGAAGGACATTTCTTCCACCACCAGTTGTTAATGCCGTCTGGGCCTTTTTAAAATTCCCATACGTTTAATAAATAAAATAAATTTCCATGGTTTATTTGAAGGATTTGCTTAGCAACTGTATGTGTACTTAAAATCTATGCACTAAGAATTTGCTAGTGAGTTGGTGTTAATTGTCAAATGATGTGGAATGGTGTATTTCTCTTCACCTTATCTGTCTGTTTGTTTATGCATATTTCTTTAGGCCGACAAAAGGAAATTGACTCAAATAGTTCCGAGGATACCATTAAACATTGGCGAAACGTCGACTAATTGAAAAATTAGCATTTTTATTTTCATGGGAACATACACAGGCCTGAAAAATTTGGGTTATTGAAAATTGTCTGCAATGTTATGAGTGATTCTTATGCTTTTTGGTGTGCTAGTTTCAAATATAACCTCCATTTTTCTCTATTACGTAAGGATTTTTCACAAAGTGTATATGAAATTATGCGAAGACAGCCTCAATATAAGTATTTATTTTAAACAAATTAAAAAATTCTTGCTTCCAATATTATTGATGGAAAATCTTTTCAACAAGTATGGGATTTACACTACCTTTTCCGTTTCCCCTCAAAACTCCGTTTCGAACTTTTTCTCTTGTAGATAGCTTTCGGCATCTCTCTGTGCAGCATCCAGCAGTATTCCACCATCATGGTGATGTTCCATTTACCCAAGTATATGCGTTCCATTTTTTTGATGTCTGATGAAGTCTTCCTCTCTGCTTTTCACTCACAGCACTAAGATTTTCAGGAAAGTAGTCCAAAAGAGAATTCAGGAAGTGCACATTTAAGTTCACTCAAGTTCCTGAATGTCATGAGCATGCTTTCTCAATACACTTGATGTTGGCGTTCATATAGTTTCATTGCAACTACCTTGAAAGCATTCCAAGCTTCTTTTTAAAAATTTCCATTTTTGTTTCATAGACATCGTCTTTTAGAAGTTTCCGAATATCATCAGTTTTGCAACTGGCAATCCTGGGAATTTGTTAGATAATTATTTAAAACACTCTCTTTTGACAGAGCTTTTACAAATTGCATTTTACGTAAACAAATTTTATGTCTATGAGCCCAAATACAAACACAAATGTTTCTGGAATTATCATGAAGATGACTCATGACACTACCACTTACTGTCACCAAATAATTGGGGGTGGGGGCGATTATTTGGTGACAGTAGGTCACTATAAACCCTCTTTTTTCTAAGAATGCACCTTGAATAAATAAAGAATACAAATAAAATGTTCCAAAATATATTACCTAATGACATTTTTTGCTTAGAAACTTAACAAAATGAATCGGTCGAAATTTAAGATCTTTAAGAGCTCACATTTACAATTAACAAAGCTAAAAAATTATATACCTACTGGGTGGTCCTGAAATATATGCACATATTTGGCACGTACATTCTATGACAAAAATTAAGTGATTTGATTCCTTTGATAAAAAAAAGTAAAAAAAGAGGAAAGTTTGTTTTTTCAGAGTTTTTTTTTTGTAAAGGACCTACAAATTAACGTGTTCTATTTTAAAAAGTTGATTGAAGATAAAGTTACTTTGTGAAAATCCATTTTGATTTAAAAAAATTATAAACACATTTTATTACTTGTCTAATTTCACTAGTACTGAAGAGAACCTCTTAAATTTAGGCCCAAAGTTCACACCGCAACCACAAAACTTACAAAAACAAAAAGAAATACTAGGTTTACATGCAGAACTAGCTATAACAAACAACAATAAAACCATTATGAAATCCCAAAGCGTAAAACATCAAATATCACAGAAAATAAACAAGTCCACAGAAACGGCTAGCCTCTCACATACAGCCACAATAAAAGGTATCTAAGAAAAAATACATCACAATAAACTCATTTTAACAGAAGCAGATAAAGGCAATACTACAGTAATTCTTCAAGAAACAGAATATGTCAAAAAATTGAGAAATTTCTAGATGAACAAAATTTACAAAAATCAACCCAAGATCCTACGAACTTAATAACGAGTTTAAATCTATTACAAAATTTAAGTCCAAAAATACAATTAATAACTCCTTAGACTTAACAGTAAAATTAAACAGCCTAAATATTGACCCCAACTCTATAAAATTCGTATCGTTTGATGTGTCGAATATATTTCCTATTATCCCCCCTTTCGAATGTCTTCCTTTAATTTCAAATATACTAGAAAAATACAAAATTATCCCAAAATTAAAAAATGAAATACTGCAAACAATCAAGTTGTGTTTAGATCAAAATTATTTCCAATTTAATGAGGACATCTTTATATAAAAAACAGGGCTCCCTATGAATTCGCTACTTAGCCCCCTTTTTATCCGATATATTCATGGATAATCTTGAAAAACTATATTGGATTCTCCAATATCAAAAAAACATATTATCTTTTGGTACAGGTACGTTGATGACATCCTGTCTGTCCCTTTAAAACCTATTAGGTTTTAAAGGGACAGACAGACGATTAAAAATATTCCTCGATTTTATCAATAACACACATAATAATATATCTTTTACCTTAGAAACAGAGAACGATAGTAAATCAATAAACTTTCTCGACTTAACTATAAGAAGACATAAAACATCATTTTACTATAATATTTACCGCAAACCAACTTTTACAGACGCCACTATACCCTTTAATTCCTATAACCCTCTCTCCCACAAATTAGCCGCATATCAATCTATGACACATCGAGCCTTCAGCTTACCTCTATCTGAGACAGATTTAAAAGAAGAATGAGACACAATGAGACTTATAGCACATAATAACGGGTACCCTCAAAATATAATCAACAATCTAATCTACAAAAAGCAAAATAAGTCCCTCTTGAAAGAACTTTATCCCACTATTAACGAGAAAAAGTTCAAACATACATTTCATTACCATATTCAGGTCAACTCTCTTATTCAATTAGCAATACTTTTTCCAAATTTAATATTAAAACATCTTTTAGTTCTAACAAAAATATAGGCAGATACCTTTTCAATGCAAAACAAAAAACTGATATCTCTAAAAAATGTGGTGTATATCGGTTAGATTGCCCAGAATGTAACGCCTCATATGTAGGTCTAACAGGTAGATCGTTCGGAGTAAGATATAGAGAACATATTCACACACAAAAACAACATTCCAACTTTTATAAACACCTAACAGATTCTGGTCATACAATAACTGATAACCATCAACCTAAAATATTACATATTTGTGAGAAAAGTAAAAAACTTAATTTATTAGAAGTGCTAGAAATTAATAAATTAAATAGGAATAAAAATTACAACATATTAAATGACCAAATAGATTTAAATAATTCTCCGTTATTAAACTTATTCAGATAACCTGCTGCTAATAAAAATCACACCATAATATAATTTACTATCTTGAAAAAACCCCCACATTTAAAAACATAACATCTGTACAAATTTGAATTATATTATCAACCAGAAAGTGACTCATCCTTCTATTCAGTTCAGTTTATATTTAAATGAAAGTAAAATCTGTGTATAATTCAGTTTACTTGAAAATGTCCGAATAGGATGAAATTAGTTATAAAATAACAAATAAAGTGAAAATTAGACAAGTAATAAAAAGTGTTTATAATTTTTTAAATAAATAAAAAAAAACAAAAAAAAAGTGTTCTATTTTATTCATATTTTTTAAAAATACCGGCCATAATGGCGACTGAATTTCAAGTGCAAAAATTATAAAAATTAGTCAAAGACCACCCTATACACGCAAGGATAATTAGCATTCCTAAACGTTGAAACCTATTAAGCATGTTTACGTTAAATATTTACCAGGTATCTGAATGTAATTACCATTTCCATTTAGTAGTTTAGATTTACTTACACCGTTTTGAAGTCTATTATAAGCAAATTGCACATAATCTCAGTAATTTATTTTATAACACTTGGTACTTAAATGGATCTAATGGTTTAATTTTAATTTATATTCCTACATAACCTGAAAAAAATGTAGTGTGCGTTTTTATTATTTGACCAATTAAAAACATTTGCTATAAATTGCCATAAATATTCAAATGGTACATAATACAGTTTACTTTTTAAATTCTCGACAAATATGATGAAGTTTACTTTCCATTTATTTTTTATTTATTAACCAGTATTCTTTATGACATAAATGATTTTTTTTGTGTTTCTGATTTTGTCGGTAATTGCATAAAATCTTTTGCAACATACGTATACCTGTCTTACTTGTTTTTGATTTAGGATTTTGCATAAAGCAATTTAAAATACTTGTCCTCTAGAAAAAACGGAAACTATTTCTTATGAGTGTAAAAAATACACAATTTAAGAAAAAAATTGTCCCCATGTATGTTTATGGTCGAGACGAAATGACATAAACCTAGGTGGATTTTTTCGGTAGGTCAACCCTGTATAATACTAACACTGAAGTATTTTCCACAAACACCAGAACACTTGATATTAAACTCGACGCGCGTTTCGCAAACCAAATTGACATCGTCAGGAGACGATTAAAATTAAAACAGTGAATTCAGTGTTAGTGCTATTATATCAAAAATTCCAACCCACTGCCACGTTGCAATTCTACCAGAGACCCCGGTTCCGTTGAACAGATTTTGCACTTCAAATGGCCCACAGGAAAAAGTCAAGTGGAGTTAAATTTGCTTAACCATTCTATAGTATATCTCCGTGCAATTCATTGTACAGGAAACATCCTGTCTAAAAACTCCCTAACAACCCGTAGAGGTTCTTTGTGTTGAATACATTCTTCTAACAATCTATCAAAAAATTCTAAAAAAAAAATATCTGAACTTTTCTCTGAGTAAATTAAGAGCGCTTTTGCAACTTGAATTTTGAACATCTTGAAGACAAATCGATAGAATTTGAAAATTTTAGGTGTGTAGTAAGGCGAGGAAGACCTTTCAAACAAGGTATACTTGCTCTAAAATGCCATTTAAAATTTTAGGTGTTGTGGTATGAACACAAGGGATGAATCGATTTGCAGGCGAGTTTCATTAAAACATTTGTTCCCTTCGAAAATGAAGTTGATGTGTCTGAGTTTTTAAAAAATCAATTTAAACTATACAAAAACCTATCTGTTTTCAATGATCTACTCTGTATAATAAAAAACAATAGTTATTAAAATAGTACAACTTTATTTTATGAAATGAGTACATTATTAAATAGCACGTTTATACAGTCTTATTTTTGAAAGCCAAAATATGTTTATAATGCACTAAGCTCCAGATTTAGATCTATAATTTCTTCTAAAAATAATTAATTTAATTTTTAGTACCTACACTTCGGTTTACGTAAAAAATTGCATAAAAGAAAATATAGATCTTTATATGATCTATCTTACATTTCGTGTCTTAAAAGTATTTTATGTACAAAATTTGTCTAAAACTACATTCACTAAAGTAACGCTAAATATATATACAATTTTCACAGAAAATAAAATAAATACAGAGAAGAAAGAAACTTTATTTGTTAAAAAAGTACAAGTACACTACGCCCTATTCATTTTCTACTGTTGGGTTAGCTCTGCCATTCAATTTTTCCAAACCACCTTGAGACCTATAAAAACATGCAAAAATTAGTAATGTAATTAACTAAGATTTTACTAAGAAAAGAAAATAATTGCAAGATAAAGGGGGCATGATAAAAACCTATTACCGATTAAAAAGTATGTAGCTATTTAATAAAGTAAATAAAGTAAAAAAAAATCTAAAACAAAATTGATAAGGATTTTTCCACTCCTTTGTCAAAAAACCTCATAATAAATACTTAATAATTCTTCCACAATACGTCGCGAATATAACATTATAATTTGAAAATATTGAAAATGGCGCCTGAATCACTAAAAATATTATATGCCGTGATCATTACGTGTCCGTCGATATAATTCTTCATTTATGAGACAAAAGAAATAATATGACAAGAACGTGTTAAGTTCTTACAGAGTTGCCCTACACACATACACGTTCAAGGGAAATTGACTGGTATAAGGAAAACAGTTGCATGGCCACCTCGATTGCCAGATCTCACATGGGTTGTTTTTCTTTACTAAAATGATTTTTATAATAATAAAAACTGTAAACAAAATTTGTGAAATATAACCCATTTTTGCATTAAAATTAATTTTTCAATAATCAAAGAAGGTTTATAAAGAAATTCTAAATTTGGTAGAAAAATTATAAAGTAAGTAGTCAGCCAGCAATGTTTATGAATGCAACTTAAATTCATTTCACAAATCAAATCTATAATACGATTTTTTTTAAATAAAGTATATGTTTATTTTGTTTTTTAGTTCTCAGTAAGCTCCCCAGTTCATTCCTAAAATATTTGCGATACATTTTCAGATACTCTGTATGTAACGTTTTTTAAAAACCGTTGAGATCTCAGCATTAATTAAAAGCATAGAAACAACCTTGAATTAATAGGTGATTCAACTCGTATAAACGATCAGTCAGATTGGACCGGGAAAAATACTGATGTTATTTTAATATTTCTTTTATATCTACATAACTCTATAGCGGTTCCAGTTCCTCGTAGATAAAAAAACTTTGAAAGTTAATTATCTCTGCTATTTATTAAACGATAAACTTATATTAAATAAGTTGTTGAATGGTGTTGAGTGAACACGTAATAAAAACATTATTGAATATCCTTTTCGATATATTTATGTATATGTTGTACCAATATTCCACACCTGGTATATAAAAAAATAGTTTATTATTGTTTGTAAGAATATTGTATTCTCTGATAACTGTGTAATTTGCTGTCTTTGCCCTGTACAATAATACATATTCGCTTTGTGTCGCAAACCTGATTCATTGGAATATGTAATTTCACATTAAAAGAAATACAGAAATTATCGGCCTGCGATTCTTGTATTCTTTTTGAATGCCTCATCTTTATAGTAGGGTTGTTATTAAGAAACCATTATTTTTCAATTAACTAAGAATGACAGACAGCTTTACAAATATGGCCACATAGAAAGTGGTATATTGACATTTATCATTAAAAAGACAAAGAGTTTTCAGAAAACTACGGTATGTTTGATGAAGTGTTACAACAACCAAAAATTTAGAAAATTTAAGACGAAATCCCTAAAATAAAAATAATGGAAATGTCTTAAAATCAGATTAGAGATATTAAATATATACACTGAACTGATTCTGCGGTTGGCTCCTTGTGAAACATCATTAAATATTTTAAATATATGAAAGAAATTTGCTTTTTAATGTAAAGGTAAAATGTTAATTAATAATAAAGACAAAACTGAAAAGCTACAAAAAACAGGAGTATATGAGTTAAAATGTAGTGACTGTGATGCTATATACATTGGACAAACTGGACGAAATGTAAAAAAAGCGATTCGAGGAACACAGGAAATCTATTGTAAACAATGTATATAGTACGGGCATGTCAACACATTGTATAGAAAAGAGTCATTTTATAGATTTAAATAATGTCAAATTACTCAATTCGGAAAAGAAAGGAAAGAGACTTGATCTATTAGAACAATTAGAAATAAGTAAGGCTGTTAAGAATAAGAAAAATGTAACGAATGAACAACAAATTTTTACCGGCCACCATATTTTAAATAAAATAATTTAGATTTTAAAAAATAAAGTAATATTCAACTTTTAAAAACATATTTTACAACAGTTTTATAGTAGGTACCAGATGTGGTTATATATAAGCAATGAACACAAATTTTATTGTTCAGTATTCCCTGTACTCTTGACAAAGGCCTAAAAAGCCTAAACACGTGTAGAGTTTCTAATAAAATATTTTGAAACATTAAAAAAGCAAATTTCTTTCATATATTTAAAATATTAAATATATTACGGAAAAAATGGGGCAGGAGCAAAGCAAGAACATGTTAATAGAAATTGTAAACTGTAACTTAATTTCTTCATATGTCACAATTAGAAGAGCAACAAGAAAATGAGAAAGGTAATGAAATCGGAAGAACCCCACGTAAAATAGCAAGTTACATACTTAAAGCTAAACTGTAGATAGACATAAAATACACAAAGATACAAACTATACTTACAGAATTCAATTGCGTAACTAGCTAGAAGTTTATTGAAAGAAAACCCAGATCTCAAATGAAAATAAGACCATAAACTTAGTGAAAATACGACTGTACGTGCTTCAAAGATAAAGGAGCTAAACGTCAAACTAATAAAAGCTATCATGGAGCGACTAAGGGAGGAATTTTCCAGACAATAATGGATAGTATACAGTAAATACAACTTTATGACATAACTCGAAATTGCACCTATTTTTAAATTTTCTCGACGCCACTGTATTATACAGAAAAAAGTGCCTCAAGAATGTAAAAGTTGTCTTTTCATAACTTTACAAACAACCAAGATATTTACATGTGTCTAAAAGTTGAAAATCGATCTTTTGTTTATAACTCGAAAACAAAAGACGATAGCAAATTTTTGTTTTCGTCAGTGACTGTCTCAAAATAAGAGATAGAAAATGTGTCTTTTTTTGTATCTCTTACAATTACCGAGTAACCCTATACAAACATCTAAATTTGCCCACCCTGTGCACGAATTTTAAGAAATTTGTTATTGACATTTGATGGTTCCATCTTAGGTAAAAGTAAAAGTGAAAATAATTCGACTCGTGCATTGTGCAATCCAGCTATAAATTCAGGACATTGCTCATACAGAAACAGATCAATAACACCATCGACCGAATCAAATTAATGATAATACGATGTATCCAACCAGATCACATCAGCCTTTTATTTAAATGAGTAACTGGGAAATACAGCGAAAAACTTAATACAATTAGTCAACTTTCTGCCCCTGAGTGTGAAAGTTTCACTCCAAGCTTCAATCATCTGTCGTTTTTTCACTGTTTAAAATAGAATGCATTTATTTGTTGTTGACCTTTCTTACTTTATATTCTTATTCTTCCGTTTAAACTGAACATATTTGTTATTATTGTTAATCTTTACTTTCTAATAATTTGCATTGCGTGATGTTAGCATTATTTAAATTGTTAGAATTAAATCGTGGCAAATACAATAAGCGGTTCTTGAACCAAATGTTTTTAATAACTCGGTTAATGTGTGGGTGGAAACAACTTTTGTCACAGTAGGATAATCACAGTTTTGCAAGCTTATAATATGAATTTAATTATGAACAATTTTAACTATTATTACTAAGAATAATTAATAAAAAAATCCATTCATAGTTGTAATAGCGAAATATAAATACACCAAATAAATGAGACAATATCTATATAAATTCTAAACCAAATTAAAACGGACAAATAGTAGAGAGCACGGCTCAGCAAAAATGTGTCACTCTGTGGGGGTTTTGAAAGTAAAAGCTGCGACCTGTTTTATCTAATAGCTCATAATTAATTGTATTTATGTATAAAGTTGGACAAAAATTGTCCTGGGAAAAAAGGCGTTATTTAAAATTTTCGAGATATTGACACTGAACGATTATTACAGGTAAAGTAAATATATTGGAAAAAAAAATTATAGGAAAGTCTGTAGCCGTTGTTCTAAAAAAAATATATTTAGTAAAACAAAAAGCATTGACGCTTATGGCGATTAAAAACTTTGAAGGCCCGTATCTTGCTTCGACATCCTTAACAAATTGTAATTTTTCGTTGTATTTTAGCGTTCCTCAACCGATATTTCGAAAATGAGCGCTTAAATCGAAAATTACCTCTCTTGCAATATTGTAGACTAGAGTTTCCCGCTTACAACGGTATAACATTTATAATTTTTAAACGTAAGATAGCTTAGGAAAATTAATAAATGTAAAACAATCCGCAGATCTATTTACATCCCGGCAGCCGACCGTCGATCTGCCTCCCTTACGTCGCGCGTCTCGCGCGCTCCAGTTGTCTATATTCTGTGAAGAGGACAGATTGTCACTTCGTAACTTGCTATATATTTTTTTTAACATCACTGCAAATGAAATGTCAATGAAATATACAGGTATTAAAAAGGCATAAGTAATTACACTTTCTAGTTATTCCGACACTGCAAATTGTAACAATCTTAAAAAATATGTCAATAAAACGCCACAATTTATGAGGTAAATCATACAACATAGTTATTTATACAGTGCGTCCATGAAGGTATTCCTATATATGAATAAATAACAAGAATGTTTTCTACATTCAGTTGTTACCGTTTTCTTAAAAAAATATATAAAAATATAGCTACAATGATAACCATTACCTAAAAACTAATTAACTATTTAAATTTATTCACTGTCCGTTCCGTCGTCACCTTCAATATGTATAGAAGAAAGAGGTGATGTGAGTGATGTATTTACATTGAAGCATTTTTGTCCCAAACATCTGCATGATCCTGTGCAAGAAATCCCATTTTTTCTACAAGTACACCATTTCTGCCTGCAGTCTAAAATTAAAGAGATAGGTATAATTTGGTATTAAAAGCTTTGAGTGGGAGTACCTTTTTTACATCCACAAGATGTTACAATTGTCAGATCTGTTGGTACTGGAGGAAGAGTTTGTAATATGGGAAATATATCTGAATTTATAAGTTTCCAACCATAATCGTAATAATTCAATAGAACTGGTCTCGGTTTTAACGCGTTAAGCCAAATATTGGTTTGATAGTGTGCTCGTAAACAATGTTGTCGTAAGCTGTCTTCTGAAGGCGGCAATTTATCTATTGTTTTGGAACTGGCAAGTAGACCACGAAGGTAATTGATGGAAGAGATGTCTTTTTTAATTGTATACAGTTGGATGGTAAAATGGTGAATATTTGCAAAGGTTGTATCATTAAATGTGGTGCCCAAATCAGATTGTGAGAAGTCAAGTAGGTCTTCCAGCAATGTTTTTTTCCCAAATTGGCAAATTGGCTCGTAGTATCGCATCCTGTAAAAGCATGAAATGCGGGTAGATTTTTTAAAAGTTGTGGTTCTAAATGTAAAAGATGAACTGGAATAAAACGAACGTTGTCTTTTCTGCCTGTTTTCATCCAAATTTCAGGAGTTAAGTGGTGTTTAAAATGGCATAATAATACTAAAACATCAGTATCCCTACAGTCAACAACTCATGTCTCGTAGCCTGCCTGTTTGGCAGATAATATATGAAGTAATATCCTAGTATCAGCTTCTTCATGATTAGATTTCAAATACTCATCCGCAAGGCCAAAATTGCTTCTACACTCTAAAACACCTGAAAAGCCGCCGCTGGCAACAAATTGAACTGTTTGATTTTGAGAATATTCGCTGATTTTTTGGGAAAGAAAATTTGTTAATTGATTCTTATTGTAAGCCGAATGAATAAAATGTTGCCACTGTCGTGGCAAGGGCACGTCTACTGAACTTATCTCTGTTGAAATAGATTTTCCCGATCCTCGCTTAATTCTGGTGCCATTTTTTATCGAAATTTCATAATAATGATCAAAAACCAAATCTATTCGTTTTGCGCCAAAAAGAATTTTTAAATATGACAGAAGAAAATATCTTAGCGTAGTCTCCAAACGTTTGATCGTTGGTTGGTTTACCTAAACTCTGTACGAGAGACATGCCGTCATAAATATAACACATGGCAGAGTTATTTGTATGGGGACCATAACTTTCCAAAATTGCCCCAAGAGCACTTTTATTTGACGGTGTTATCAGAATATCGTCGTTTAAAGCAAGTGCCATCGGATGAGACGTCAATTCGTGTTTGAATATATCCTGGTAATTGATTTTTCGTCCCATTTCTCTTGCAGCAAATAGTTTTTGAAGAATTTCTTGACCTTGCATGTGTGTTTTTACTTTATGATCCTTTCGTACTGGTAGGTTTTTGCTAGTAATTTTGCCTGTTAGAAGAAACTTGGGGATTTGCACCTTTTTTTGATACCCTCCAAGATTTTAAAAAGCATTTCGCGTGATATTTTATTTCCATAGCAATTAAATCATTATCACCAATGCGTTTCATAACAGAACTGTCGTTTTGAGCTATCATTTTTATCTTATTTTCGATATTAGTAGTCAGCACTTGTGATACATTTTCGTCATTACGCCTCTTTTGACAAAATACACACTTATTTATATTAAACATTCCTTTCCGTACTGAAACTGAGTGTTCGGTTTCGAAAACTTTACATTCCTCAGTAGGCATTTTCCGTTCAAATTTTCGACGCAGCACTTCAATACTTTTTTTACTAATGTAACTACAGTAGCACGATTTGTGCCAAATTAATAATGTTTTGTCGCCATTTTCAATGTTAGCAATATTTTGTCGGAATTGGATGTTGCTAGATTTACAGATAGTTTCCCTAATTTGTAGCGTTTGTTTTAGGCTTTTTAACGTTTTCTCAGAGCCCTTTACTAAGCTACCACAAATTAAACAGTTTTTAATATTTTCTTTTTGCTAAACATGAAATGTTGACTCTTCCTCACTTTCGGATGTTGAACTTCCACTTTGATCCATTTTTGGTGATTTATGGCAGATCACACTAAAATTATGCCTATAGTAGGTATGTTTTTCATTTAATTTTTAATTATGGAAAATTCGACTTACCTGGACCCTGAAACAATTCTTTATACGATTAAACTACAACTCAGGCAAAAAATGTTATTTTTAACACGAAAGAATTTATTTGGAACTGATAAAATAACTTTAGGCGTAGGTATAGGTACTTAGTACTTACATTAACACAAGAATAATCAAAATATTTAGTCTAACCTAACAGCAGAATATAGACAATTGGAGCGCGCGGGACGCGCGACGTAAGGGAGGCAGATCGACGGTCGGCTGCCGGGATGTAAATAGATCTGCGGATTGTTTTACATTTATTAATTTTCCTAAGCTATCTTACGTTTAAAAATTATAAATGTTATACCGTTTTAAGCGGGAAACTCTAATCTACAATATTGCAAGAGAGGTAATTTTCGATTTAAGCGCTCGTTTTGGAAATATCGGTTGAGAAACGCTAAATTACAACGAAAAATTACAATTTGTTAAGGATGTCGAAGCAAGATACGGGCGTTCAAAGTTTTTAATCGCCATAAGCGTCAATGCATTTTGTTTTACTAAATATTTTTTTTTAGAACAACGGCTACAGACTTTCCTATAATTTTCTTTCCAATATATTTACTTTACCTGTAACAATGGTTCAGTGTCAATATCTCGAAAATTTTAAATAACGCCTTTTTTCCCAGGCCAATTTTTGTCCAACTTTAAACATAAATACAATTAATTATGAGCTATTAGATAAAACAGGTCGCAGCTTTTACTTTCAAAACCCCCACAGACTTCAATTTTAAGACGAATTTTGCTGTACGAGCTCTCTACTAAAAGCAGATTTATTTGTAATTTTACATAACGAAATCCTAAGGAAGTTTTAGATGTAGTACAGTCATTATATCGCAAAAATACCCTTACACACGGGTAAAATAACACAAATGCATATACTCTAAAAGGTGTGTTTTATAACATAATCAAAATCCCCAACTATCCTGACTCGGGAAATCAGTCAAAATCCAAAATAAATATTTTATATTTTTACTTAATATATAGTACAAAATTTCCATTTAATATGTTGGAGGCTACTTTTGACAACTGCTTGCTTAGCTAAAGTGTATTTTATAAAATTTTGAAAATAATCTGGTTTCCCCGATCCCAGACATTCATAAAAATACAAGATAGCGCCTGATATTGCGATTCATATATTACATCAGTTTGAACGATTTTACATTAAAGTAAGTTTTATTGACTCAGACTTAAAATTATTATGAAACAGAAGAATTTTTTTTTATTATGAAATATGTGAAAAAGAAAATGATGCGAAAGATATGTATTTCACTGTTTTTTATTTATAAGGTCTTCACTTTCGATTTCTTCCTCTAGCATCAGCTATGGAACGTTTTCACAATTTCTATCCTGACAATGACCACAAGAAGTGGTACAATCAAAGCCGTTTTTCCTGCAACCACATTTCATTGAAACACAGCTAGTTTTGCAACTACACCGTATTATGCGCAATAAACTTACGCTGCTGCAAGTCCATTATGTTCGATACATACATACATGTTATCACGTAAACTCCATCCCCAGTCGGTGGGGTTCAAGACTTCTTTTGTTCGTTTTCACAACAAACCACAACAGTAATCGATGAAGATACTGATATACTAGTATTTCTGATTTATTGATGTGATCCAGCAGACCACAAGTTGTTTTCCAGGAGTGATAAGAAACTTTCCAAATACAATAAGGTTTATAATATCAATATCATTAGATGTTAACTTGGAAATAACTTAATAAACAGTCTATTCTTTATACATTTATATACGGGATGTGACGCCTCTAGAATACTTCATAATTCATATTAGCAATCAGCTTTCATCAGTATTGTGAATATGTTCGTGAATTTGCTCTATCATTAATTACATTATCAATAAAAATATTTTTTCCTGGATCTCAGCAAAATACTAGCATGTTTACTATTCTCGTCCTTTTCTGAGCTATATACACGTACTACAGCTACAGTGTTAGACTTGCCTTGGAGATACAAGACAATTTTGCTCAAAGCAGGTAAACAAGAAAATAATATAGTATAAAAAGGATTTATTGTGGATTCTGAGGTAAGATTTATCCTCGATTTGTCCTCGTATAAAACGGGTATTACAAAAAGTTACAAAAATTATATATTTAAAATCATTAATTTTATTATTTTACTGCCATAAAAATAATAAAATTTAAATGACAAGGACTCAACTGTGACATATTAGCAAACCCCAGAATTAAATAGTGCAGAAATATACCGGGAGTTACCATTAAAATTTGAGATATTATTTTCGCTGAAACTGCGCCAAAAAAGTAATAGATTTTTATAAAACGGTATGCTTTATACGTGTAAAATTTTAATTTTCTTGAATAAAAAAAATTAATACGAAATGGACATAATTAGGTCCTCAATATAAATAAGACGAAAAAAAAGAATCCTAAGTCGCACTTCAAATATCTTATCAAGTCTGAAGACCAACGAACTGTAAACATATTAAGATGAGATGAGTAATGTAAAAAAAAATGTTAGAAGAACACTTCTGTATATAATATTAGTATATTATAAATCATAAAATAATACAGTTATCTGTATATCAGTGACCATGTAAATCAAATTTTAAGCGATCAATTAGCAGTCATTAATAAAGATTAACTTTGGAAGATAAGCATCATTAATTTATCATAATGAGTTTGAGCTAGATTCGGCAATTTTTTTTGCAGTTATTTAGTAATTTGGTTAAGGATAACCCATGACTCTAGTGTCTAAAAATTCAAATCAATTTCATCCACAGGTATTTACAATTCTAATAATCGTTTCACTTCTTTAATTTCCAAAATTGTAAGATTGATATCAAAATTATTGTTAGAACTTAATTTAAAAACTTTAATCCTAATTAAATTATCGAATTGAAGACGAAAGATTCTTATAGTTAAAAAAAAGATTTCAATAATTTCAAAATGTTACTGAAACACTATTTAAAGCGAGATAAAGATGACAGCCAATATTTATTATGAACTAAACGAATTGATATCTGTCAGCGAACTTTACAAATCAAATATTTGATTTTTTGATATTCAATGTATCTGTCGAGAGCTAAGTAGTATTATGCTTTTAAAAAATCTGTATGTAAATGTATAGTTCTCATTTTTTTAATCTTCATTTAGATAAATAAAGAAATATCATTTAAAAAACCAATTTAGGTATTTTCAAGAGCATAACCAACATTTTCACTTTTTCTTGTAGATATGTAAAATTTTCATAGAATTTTCATTATCTGAGATAGGTGGGCTTTTGTTTCAGAAATTTAGGTTATTATATTTTCGATTAATTTCAATGCCTAGTTCTTTGTCTTAAAAATTCTTACTTAACAAATTAATCAATAATCTTTTTTCTTAAACCCCAGAATAAATCTATATATGGACAGATAACATTGATTTCAACCTTAGGATAGACCTCAACTTCTTCCCAACTTATAAATATTTATAGCTGACCCCAAGGATACTAAATAGTAATAGCCTTGTCGGTACGTTCATGCCATTAATATGTATAATCAACATTTTAGCAGTGTATGCCACATATCCTGAATATTAATGCAGTACTAGGAACTATAAATAAATTCATCATATTTTAAACTAAACTGTACTAATTTTTAAAAGTTGCCATAACCGGATTTCCTGAACACAAATCGACAATAAGTATTATATTTAATCACAATACAATACCTTGTTTTTGTCAAAGTCACGAACATATAAATGTTCTTTAGATAATATTATCTATAGTCATACCTATAAATAATGTCGATACCAAACTTCGATAAATAAATAAAAACAATTACTTACGCAATACTATTGATGATGCTATCAAGTCCATTGTTTTTCTTCACCCTATTCTTTGGCAAAGTAGCTATATAGTCATTGGCTTTGTCATGGTAAGCTCCATACATGTCCCTCAGTGCTCCATATACTAATCTCTTCACCCTTGGGTCATTTCTATCCACTACAGGTACTGGGATTCCATCTACCACGTCCTGTTTTTTGTTTTGTAATGTTAGTCCTTTGACACCGTTAGTTGTTGAATTTTGAGCTGGATTTGCTAGTTTTGGAGGAGAATTGTGGACTTTCTTAATGACGAAATTAACAGGTGGTGGTGGAGGCGGTGAGGGAATGTAGCAAGAATTTTGAGATAACTGTTGAGGTGGGGGAGGGGGTGGGACAGGGATGTTATTTTGAGGTGGTGTTGGTGACTGCCTTGCAGGACTGGGAACAATGTTTTGAGGGGTATCGTTTATTAGGTTTTGTAGAGGTGGGGGCGGTGGTGGAGAAAATGTACTACTGTTGGTCTGCAGCGGTTTTGGCAGTATTTGTTGCACTGACAAGATGGTCGTGTTTGTACTTTCTGTATATGTTTTTGGCACAATTACAGGTTTGACGGGGTTAATTGGTGGTTTTGGAGATAAAGAGCCGTTTGTTCTCGTTGTGGTGGTTTCTTCATTTTGTTGAAACACTTTTGACACCTCATTGAATGATTGTTTTTTTATTTCAACTTGGTTATTGTCTGCAATCGTATTTTCTTCGAATATTTTTGACTTTTCGCTAATACTTGGCGTCTTTTTCAACGGTACCTTGTGTGTTTCTGCCACCGGCGGGCTTTTCGTGCAGATTGCCTCGAACTTTTTTGAAATTTCACCAATAGATGTCTTTTTTTGTTCGTGCTTCATAGTACTTTGGTTCTCTACTCCATTTTGTTCAAAATTAAACTTATTTACTTTATTAGTGGAATTTACAACCTTTGAGACGCTGACAACAGATTCACTGGAACCGGTATTATTCTCAAATATTTTTGAAACTTTACTGACATTACTACTTTGATTATGAACATTTTGACCGTTATTTAATGCAATTACCTTTGACACCTGATTTAGTGCTTTCGGAGAACTATTAATTTCAATGTATACCTCGGTTTTCACTATTTTTCCTTCCTCGTGTTGTTTATTGTCCTGTTTTTTGATAAAACTGGGTTGTACAGGACTGTATTTTTTATGGTTGTAATGTTCTAAGTAATCCTTAAAGCCGTTTTTAGACGAATCCGTTGAATCGGAATTGATGCTCGAAGAAGAATTATTCGAAGAATTATTTAACGAAAAAATTACACCGCTATCATTCGTCGTAACACTGCATTGGTCATCCTTCTTGCCGTTTTTATAGGTACCCAAAAAAGTAACGTAGTCTTTGTACTGGGGCTTTTTGCCTCCTTTGTTGTCGGCGACGGTTAGCATCGACATTTTTTTAAATTATAACACTGTTAAGCACTTTGCACTGAGACGTTACATAGGAGTTGAGCGCGAATCGAAAACGAAACTTGTTTAGGTATATGAACTTGGTCACTGGGTAACTTAAGCTCTGCGTCGCTCGGCGGATTGTGGTGTTTTGTGTTTGAGACTCGGAATAGTCCGAATCTGCTTACCAAGTCTGGAATTTAGTAGATGATATCATCGTGTGATGTAGTGGGGACTGAAGTACTGCTGTTATCAATGCATATTGGTATCTATATCTATGTATTGAAAATATACCTTTATTTCTTGATAAACAGTCTAGTTATTATCTTGTTGAGTGAAATGTAATTTTAAGGATATTACTTTTAAAGTAATATAAAGGCAGGTTTTTAAAATGTGTTACATATTATATTATGTTATATTTTTAGCAAGTCTTTTATAGCATTATATACAGTGAGCACGTAAAGGTTGGAATAAATTCCGTAAAATCGTTACAAAGCAAGTGACAAAAATTCGCTCAGACACGTCGATTTTTAAATTCATTTCTTAATTTGTTTATTCAAAAAAAAAATTTTTACATACTTTTTTTAAAAAGTTATGACGTCATCGTCAATTTTTTTAAATAGCAACCCCCATTTTTTAAAATTTCATTTGAAAGAGCACATTTTTCTGCATACAGTACGTTAAATTCTAAGGCAAGTTGCACGACGAAATTATCGAAAAAAAAATCTTAACTACTTTTAACAGTTTAATAAAACAGAAATACAAGAAATAATAAATCCAGCAAAAATAATTAAATTAAGTGTTCAAATTGCGTACCATTTACTTCTTGACAATGCCCAAGCCGAAATTCAAATTCTCGCAAAACGTTAGTAATTGTTTCGGGTCCAATTCTTCCACATTCGTACCTAATTCTGTCTTTTAAGTCCTCAATGTTATTCGGTTTATTAAAATACACTTTGGATTTAAGATAACCCCATAAAAAATAATCCAATGGAGTTAGGTCCGGAGATCTAGCTGTCCATTCTAATGAACCGCGTCTACCAATACATCTGTCTGGGAAAATTTTGCTTAAATAATTACGCACTATTACCGAATAATGCGGTGGTGTGCCATCTTGTTGAAACCATATGGAGTTCTCCGGTACATTAGGGTTTTCGCCATTTGGATATAGTGCGGCAAGTCCCGGTATTATGTATTGTTGGAGCAACTCCAAATATTTTACACCATTTAATGACCCGTCAATAAAAAATGGGCCCAAAATTGTAGTCCCAACAATTCGAGTCCACACGTTTACTTTCTGTGGAAACTGGGTATGTACCTCCATCATCCAGTGTGGATTTTCATGTGACCAATATCGACAATTTTGCCTATTTACAGCGCCATTTAAGCAGAAGGTGGCCTCATCAGAGAAAAATACTCGACTTAAGAAATGTGGATTGGTATTACATCGTTCCATCATGGTTTCGCAAAACTGTACTCTGCGGTCGAAATCATCTTCGTTAAGCTCGTGAACTAAAGTTACTTTATATGGGTGCCATTTATTCTTTTTCAAATATTTTAAAACAGTCGACTGACTAATTGACTTCTCTGCTGCGACTTCGCGACTTGGTTTGTAAGGATTGTCCTCCTCAGTAAAACATCTAACTGTTTATTTTCTGAAATTGCAGGACGACCTCTCGTATAATTATCTCTTACATGACCACACTCTCGGAACTTATTTTCTATTTTGCTAACAGTTGATTGTGTAATCGGTCGATTAGGATATTTATCGTTAAATAATTCAGTAACCCGAGTTTGTGTTCGAGACATGTATCTACAACCAATCATCACCAAAATCTCAATTCGCTGTCTCTCACTTAAACGTTCCATTATTAAAACTTTAAATAATGTGACAACTGAATGTGAGTAAATATGAACTAGCGTGACAGCCAGGTCCGCGTTTCTACGTAGATGAAAAAAAGCGTAAACATGAAAAAAGTGTAAGTCGTAAAACAGTTCCTCTACCAGGGTTCGACCATAAGTAAAACACGTGTGTGCTATTAATGTTAAATTGTTTTTTTTCTCGATAATTTCATCATGCAACATGCCTTAGAATTTAACGTACTGTATGCAGAAAAATGTGCTCTTTCAAATAAAATTTTTAAAAATGGGGGTTGCCATTTAAAAAAATTGCCGATGACGTCATAACTTTTTAAAAAAAGTATGTAAAAGTTTTTTTTTTAAATAAACAAATTAAGAAATGAATTTAAAAAATCGACGTGTCTGAGCGAATTTTTGTCACTTGCTTTGTAACGATTTTACGGAATTTATTCCAACCTTTACGTGCTCACTGTATACATATGGATGTGGTGCCATATCATTAAGCTGGAAATATATGCACTAGGTTGCTGCAGAATATGAATATATACTTAATACATGTTTCTCTGATGTATGAAAATATTACTTAAATGCTGAACTATTATTATATATTTGGCCTTTTTAATAGACATATTAGTTCTATAGTGACTTTACACATTTTTTATCAAATATTAAATCAAATCAAAATTTTAAGTTTAACAAAAAGGGAAGCGGTTAGCAGACATACAGAATCAAAGCTTTTCTTTGTGGGTAATGTTAGTCGTAGTGAAATGGATTTTAGTACAAAAATTTGTAATGGGGATACCCCACTAGATTTAGAGTTAATTTTTTTTCAATGCTTATTTTAATTCTGCATTATAGAGGGTGTTTCAAAAGTCATTGCAAAAAATTTAAACTTTCCAGATTTCTTAGGGGATTTTAATAATAAATTTGTTGATAGGGACCCCCTTAAAGAGTTATAGCCCTTAAAAGATGATGGTAGAAATTTAATTTTTATACATTTTCTTGTAAACGGCTAGTAATTGGGAAAAATGTAGTGAAATTTGTACTCATCAATTACCTTCCAACTGATTAGTTCTCACCAACCCCACTTCCCTTCTAAGGGTAGAAATTGACAACCCCCTTCAAATTTGTATTCAGAACACTTTTATTTTAGATTTTTTTTATTTAAAAATATTCATTAAATAGTCTGACGTATTTAGAAATTTTTTTGTATTTTATAAAATCTTAGTAAGAAACATAATTTTCGAGTAAAAAATTCAAATTAAAGCGTTGCCTTAAGTTTATGATTATATGCGAATCAATGTATAAAGAATATTTCAATAAATGTGGCATAACAAAGCATTAGTAAGTTTTGAATATGGTAAATTTTCAAGCATCAGCATATGAGAGAGATGAGCCAATTCCCAATGAAGACATTAGGGGGCTATAACGCGTTAGTAGTGGCCTCTATCAAAGAAATTTATAATATGAAAGACCCACCTTATAATATTCTAAGGAACCTACATTTGAATTATTTGCACTCATTTCTGAAACACCCTTTATTACATATAAAGGGTGTTTCAGATCCATGATTTTATCCATTTGGGTTAAAAAAAAATCGGGAATAATTTAGTGAGCTTAGATTTTTAAATACTGTCGGAAGAGCAAATAAAAAAAATTGAAAATATCAAAGTGATTGATGATAATGAAAACAATAGTCGTATAAAAAATTTTGTATAACTAATTAATTTGTAATATTGCATTTACATTCAGTAACTCATACAGCTGGTTATGCACAGTCAAATAAGTATACAACATGTACTTTATAATCTGGATACCTATTACAATAGTTACACGATATGAATGAAAATTATTGAGAATGGGTAATTACTGTGAAATGAAAAATAATTTCGTTGTAATTACTACTAATTACCTTATTCCTTTCATTTAATTAACAAATATAATTAGTACTTATTTAGGATTATATAACTACCATATTGATTTGAATGACCCCAGTACTATATTTAGTTTTATTAGTTTTTTAATTATTATAAGTATCAAATATATATCAGAAGTATTAATAGAGGTGAAAATGAAATAAAAGAAAACAGAAAAAATTATTATTATTATGTCTTCAATACTCTATTATAAATAAACTTACGAAGTAGAGTATATTATTTGCATTTTCAATGAATCTTATCATTGTTCACAAATGCAAAAGCAGTGATTGCTAGAAGTTACTGCTGAAGGATTGATCCCAGTAATTATTGTTAAATAGTCAATTAAGGTTGTGTTTTCACCGGTATCCAATTTAAATTTATAAATCGCTGTTAAAATTTTTCTCTTAGTAATATCGAAAAACTAAAACATTAGGTTCATTCTAAATATCATATAGATTTAATATATAAAATTTACAGGCAATACTGAGGCGCATTTTTTTTAACCTAGAAAATACGATTATTTAGTTTCATAAAATGACACTAAATAAAATATTCGTATTTTCTTGGTTTAAAAAAACCGCTGCCAACTACTTGGGGATCAGAACTTCCTCACAGTAGTAAAACTCGACGTGTGGTGGAGTTTATAATAAAAGTTATTTTTGACGTTTCAAAAAAGTCACATTTTTTGCCGTTTCAAAAAAGTCACATTTTGACGTTTCAAAAAAGTCACTTTGACGTTTCAAAAGAGTCACATTTTTTTGACGTTTCAAAAAAGTCACATTGGTGCAATGTCACTAATATTTTTCTTAGACATTGGGACCGATTTTGCTCATCAACGAACCCAATCTCTTCCTTGACCTCTAGAATGTGCGTACCAAATTTGAAAGCTTCTTCTTAAAAACTGTAGCTGCTATCGCGAACCACACAGACACATAGACAAAATTTTCTGTCTAAAATTTTGTGTATCGTCATAATTCGTCGAGATTCATCCAAAAATGCAATAAAAATTTTCAAAAATTTTTCACGAATACAACTTCCTCACTTTGAGTGGTGAGGAAGTAGCGGATTAGAATTACCCGATTTTTTATATAATAAATCTATGTGACATTTAGAATGAACCTAATGTTTCCGATTTTCGTTATTACTAACAGAATAACAGTGATTTAAAACTATCCTGGCAACGAGGAGCGCAAACGCACCTTTAAGCAGGACCACTGCATCAGTAAATTTGTGACAGGACTCCGTTGCAGATTGGTACACTATTGCCAGCCATACACCGGTTTCGAGGTTAAATCGGTATGGTCGGTATGGCATAGGAAAAGCACCGGACCTATCAACAAAGGGGGTCCAGTTGTAGGTAGCAATTTGAAACTATATTTGTGGTAATACTTGGACTTAGAGCATTAATACTTTTGGTTCACATAGTTGTCAAGCTCGGGCAATATTAACATTTTTGCTATAATTCATATAATTTTTGAATAGTTAATAACGGATATAAATTAAGAAAGTTATAGGCAATACAAAAATTATGTTCTTTTGACCACTCGTTGAATCAGGCGATCATGATCTAATAGATAATTACAGAGCCTTCATAAATGATTAAAAACCACGTGATCAAGGTGGACCACTGCATCAGTAAATTTGTGGCAGGACTCCGTTGCAGATTGGTACACTATTGCCAGCCATACACCGGTTTCGAGGTTAAATCGATATGGTCGGTATGGCATAGGAAAAGCACCGGACCTATCAACAAAGGGAGTCCAGCTGTAGGTAGCAATTTGAAACTATATTTGTGGTAATGCTTGAACTTAGAGCATTAATAGTTTTGGTTCACATAGTTGTCAAGCTCGGGCAATATGAACATTTTTGCTATAATTCATATAATTTTTGAATAGTTAATAACGGATATAAATTAAGAAAGTTATAAGCAATACAAAAATTATGTTCTTTTGACCACTCGTTGAATCAGGCGATAATGATCTAATAGATAATTACAGAGCCTTCATAAATGATTAAAAATCATGTGATCAATAATTGATACCTTTTAACTCGTGATTTTGTGTTTCATATTATGGCAGTAGCTGATTAGGATTTTTGTACATACATATATCTGTCTAAAGAATCATTGTCAATTATCTTTTGCTGACGCACGACACGACTCAAGGAGGCTGTTGAAGGGAACTAATAGGTCACGTGGTTTTCAATCATATATGAAGACCCGTCATTTAATTTTTTGAAAAATATCCAAACTATCTTGATTATTTTAGCATACATACATATATTACATTTATTTAGTTTGTATTTATTTTTAGAGATTATTTAGATACGACAACTCCACAGTTGTAGTTTTATCTTATTATCTCAATAATCTCTCAATCTCAATAAAGACACAATTAGAATAAATAAAATATTCATTTTTATAATGTAGTACTCAAGTTTACAGATGTTTTACTGTTACATATTATTTAGAACAATTAGTTATCACAGGAAACGGTCTATTTGTTTCATTAAGTACAATGCGATTTACTTGATTAAAAAGTCCACTCATTTATCATCGTCATTGTCAAAATTTACTTTAGATATCAACTAGTGACAGCGTAATATCTGTAGCAAGAATCGTATCAAATATAATCCTGCCAAAAAAAGGCGATGATATCTTTTGTTATCATTTTTAACACATAAACCTTTTAAAAATCACATTTTGAGAGTATGTCTTTGAACTTCCCGCTCAATGTTTACTGCATTAATTAAAAAATAAGATAGCAAAAATAATAACACAATTAAAAATCTAGAGGTCGAACAAGCTATCTTTCGCATGGTAGACACAGAATTTCAGCTTCTCAAATTTCAAACAGTTTATTCACAAATAACAGATACAAATGTGATTATTCCGGAATATCCGGGCCTGGAGCCAGCCGACCATCCATGCTAAAACTACTGGTGGTAATGGAGGGGAGATAAGCGAAAATGAAGATAAACGAGTCAATTTCCTGTTGGACCAGTATTGACCTAGAAATTCACCTTTATTTTCCAATTTCCCATTTTTAAAATTAATTAATTTTATTAAAATTAATACGTATTTGACAAACTGAGTAAAATAAAAGTAAATAAAAACAATTACTTATTATGTAAAATTATTGGCATTTTTTATAATGAAACTTAAATCTTTATAAGATTTATATCATGAACGGATATATATTACAAAAATTTTCCTGTAATTTTATAAGTAGTATGCCTACGCTCTCTGAATAATAAATTTATTAAAAATTGATACTAAGATTTCATAGAAAGTTAATGTCCGAGAAAAAGTACTTGATACGATAACCTGAACTTCTATAAATTGGAGCAACTTTCTTAGCAATTTTCACAAAAATATTTTAATGTACCTACGAGAAATATTAATTAAATAAATAAAATTAAAATAAATCCAGTTATTAAAAAATTGTACTGTTGTAAATGTATAATATTTTATGCCACGATTTGTGGGACACCTTGGATATTATGTTTTCAACATTATTTGGCATTGGTATCATGTTAAGCATAAAGTTGCCAATATAATATAATTCATACAAATATAAACATATTTATTCAAACTACAAAGTTTTAGAGTTGGCAAATCGGTCTGCAAGTCATGGGCGGTGCGGTGCCAGGAAGAGAAATACCCAAATACGTAAACCAGACTTGTTTACTATTTTAGCAAAGACTAACATTTGATTTTAGTCTAGTGTTATGCCTCGTGGTGTGTATAATGTAATTTATTCCTCTCCGTTGTATTGTTGATAATATTATTTGTTGTATTTTATTCTTGATATTAATTTAATAATAAAGTATGTCGGACCTGCCCAAGGGTAAAAAACGGCCATAATCAGATTTATTTCCTATTTTATATAAATTTCTAATTAAAGTTACTTTTTATTTTATTTATTTCATATATAAATATATAAAAACAAACAAACAATATGACAGTTTACAGAGAACACGTGGTGATTGTATGTATACAGGAAAAAATCAAAAAAACCTGCTTTGAATAATGTTTTTTTTTATTTTGAAAATAAAAATTTACTTCACGTCCGCGGTGGGGTTTGGAGTAGGGAAGGCATGTCTACGCATTGTAAGGCATGAATTCTCGGATTTATTCTACAATGGTGCTATAACAGTTTGTAAGGTGTGCGACACAGACCTGATGTGCTGGGATAAACGTGATTGTAAACGTCACGTAAATTCTGTGCAACAGAAAACCAAACAAAATGGCGTGTCTACGACAACACAGTTTATGTTCGATTTACTTTTAATGCTGATGGTCTGTGATGTTCCTCTGCACATACTCCATAAACAACCATTTCAGGAATTTTGGAATAAATACAATCCCAAGGTGACGTTACCAAGTCGCACAACGTTGCGTAACTATGTACCAACTGTACGCGAAGACATTAGATGCGTTCTTTCTAACTGAGATTTCAGTTAATCTAAGTACGATTACGGAGGTTATATCAAATAAAACTATACTTTTATTTATGCAGTGTAACAGTAAAACTACTTAGATTAACTGAGATGTCAGATAGAAAGAACGCACTTATTGTAAATAAGATTAAATGTGTACTAAAAAATATACGGCTGTGGTTGTGTTGACGAGACGACAGATTGTAAAAAAAATTCTATTTTAAATGTTATAGGACGTGTACTGTACCCTCTTAAACTGACATTTCCACTGTTACTAGCTAGCAAGAGACTAACTGAGTGTACTGGCCAAATAATTAGGCGGGTGGTGCTGGAGACGTTAGAAAAATTTTACCTGTCAAAAAGTCAAGTGTTGATATTTGTGACCGATGGTGCCGCGACAATGCGTTTGGTAGGCCGTTCTCTTCAAGAACATGGTTGTAGGTTGGTACATGTTACGTGTAAAGTGCATGCTTTACACCTTGTAGTAAAAACTACTCAACAAGGTTTTCCAGAGGCAGATGTATTAATAGCAAGTACAAAAAAGTGTTTCTTAAATCTCCTAAACGTCTTCGTGCATTTCATAGCATACATGACGCTGCAATATTTTTACAGATCTTTTCCAGTTTGTGATAACCAAGCTAGTTAAGAAGGTAAGTTGTGCATACATTGTTATAAATTGTAACAGTTTATTGCTTTTATTACTAGTTAATTTCTTTTATTACACTTATTATGAGTACGCCTATGTCCTGCGGCGCATTTTGCCAATTCTACTCATAATCATAATTTATTTCAGATAAGATAAATAAAAATAATCTAGTGCATTCTAAATCTTGAAGGGAATCTGTGTGAATACCTGGGAGAGTACAAGTTCTTTATTTGAATACTTAACATTTATCATTTCAATCCAGCATAAACTACCCCCGTGAAGAATATATTTTAAACTTGCTAACGTCGCTAAAATTAAACCTTTCAAAGCGTCGCGCCAGAAATATGCCTCGTAGTGATCTATTGTATACAAAAAAATAGCATGTATTCTTATTTTTAAATAAAAATGTTGGATAATACCCGCGCGTTTCTATAGCTCTTTTGTACACAGACTAAGAGGTCTATCTTTGAATTAATAGAAAGTGAATCTTCTTTTCTTCCGACTATATTATTTGAAATTAATATCAATAAATCTAAAAAATGTATTATTTATATCATCTATATATTTATATCTGATACAATTTTGAAATTTTTCAAGTTTGTTTTTTTATTGTTCATTGGAATTTAATCTAATTTGTTTTCGGAGTAAATTTAATCACTAAATAATGAGGATTTTTGTATAATCACGAATGAAATAATATGTCGCAGTATAGAAGAAAAAGTGACGGTTCATATTTAAAAAAATTCAAATAATTGAATGAATAAACTAATAAATAAACGCAAAAATTTAAATAATAATTAAAAAACATTTCGATCAGTGCTTCTTTTTATGTAAAAATACTAATTGACCAGTAAAACATCTATATGATCATTTAAATATTATTTTCCAGCGAAAAAACAGTATAAAATACAATTTGGCTAGTAAAAAACTACTTTATCAGTAATTTTTTTCACAATGACTACTAGTATTTCTATTAATTAACTATTTTGCAACTTTATTTACGATTGCATCTTGCTAAGTTGGCAATACTCACCTAAAACATCAAAAAAATGTTTTTTGAGCTAAAAAATTTTATTTGTCTGTGCCGGTGGTGTGTTGGTCTGTGTGTTCGATTGGTTAGAGATATTTATTTCAAAGTTGCTTCACGTATTGAACTTAAGGGAAGAACGGGTCGGACTGCTTTTGAGCAATATACCCTCACAGAAAGTGGGTAAGAAAGGGAGATAAATTTTTTTTTGCAATTGTCGAAGAGTGGGTTAGGTTAAAATAGAGGTGGGAGGGGTTATATTGAAAATATTATATGTCATTTTCAGGGTTGTTATGGTTGAGAAATTCAATTTTACTAATTGTATAAAGTACAACCGAGTGGGATTGAAAGGGTGAAAATATCATGTGATATGTCGTTTTCAGGGTTTTTTGTGGTCGAGAAATTCTATTTCTCTTTTTTAAATTTTTTTATTAAAATGTTTCAGTTCTAGTTTTTTGTATTTTTTTTTTTTTGGCTAATATAAAAATTTATTTAACAAAATGCCATTATTTA
>JANEYF010001367.1:0-71328 GCA_029963845.1 Rhamnusium bicolor
TACGAATGGGAGACTTCCCAGAGGCAGTTAAGGTTGTCAACAACATTTTAGGTGACAGATTAAATTTGGCGGAATGTGGTACCACCAGAAGAGACACAATGAATGAAAGAAGGAAGAAAGGTATAATTTCGGGAAAGAAAAATAAAAATTTTTATTGCATTTCTGGACGAATCTCGACGAATTATAATGAAAAAACATAACTTTATCGAAAACAGTCTGTCTGCATATATGTAGTATCGCGATAGCAGCCACAGTTTTTGAGATAAATTTTTCAAATTTGGTACACATGTTCTAAAGGCCAAAGACAAATTCAGTGATGAGAAAAGTTAACCAGCTGAAAGAAGATCCACGGGGACCCAAACATTCTTGTATTTGACTACAAAAAAATATATTCTTGATGAAAGATTATAAATCAGGTCTACTGTATCAAGCCAATGAAATATATTTACTAAGTACTTAAATAAAGCTGATGTAAACTAAAATTTTTACACATTTGACCTAATAAAATGGGGTTAGGAGCAATTTAGCAGTTTGACATTTGAAATGACCAATTCAGTTACAAAAATGTCAATGTCAATAAGAAGAAATTATTAAAATTTATGACAGTATCGAACGATGCTGATAATTAATTATTTAAAAATTTTAATAAAACATTTCAAGGTACGCTATTAAAATTTAATTTAGGTAAGTGAAGAATTAAATAGAATGATTTTTTTAGATCAGGATGATGTATACTAGTATAAGAAAGTTATGTGCTGGCCACATCAGATATTTTGACACAGTAATCAAGTAATTATAATATAAGGTACAAGGGAACTTATAATTTTTCCTCGAAAAACAACAAATTTCGCTACTTTGATTTTTTACATTACACTAAAAGGAAGGTATTCTTTTTCAGCCGTTTCTATCAGTTTTTTTCCAAAAGCCCGTATGAAATACTCAATATGCAAATGTGTGTAAAAATAGACAAACGTAAAATTCGATACTATAAGTTTTTTCTCGAAACAAGTGTGCTACTCTGAATTTTCCAAAATATACTAAAAAACAGTATGATTTTTTCATCAGCGCTATCGGTTTTTCCAAAAAACTGTAGGATTCACGCAAAATAGAAATATGTGCAATAATAAATAAATTAGAAATTCGATGTTACATTTTTTTTTTTCGAAAACGACAGGGTCTCACTCTAGTATTTCTACATTATACTAAGTAGGAGGTATTCTATTCAGCAGTCGTCTTACCACATCTCTTCAAAAAACTGTGTGATTAATAAATGGAAACTTCGATGCTATAAATTTTTTCTCCAAAACAACAAAGTAGCCCACTGATTTTTCTACAATAATGTGTGTAAAATGTGTAAAAATAGACAAATGGAAAATTCGATAAGTTTGCAGCGATAGTAGATTAGTTAGTCACTTTCAGATGTATAAAAATAGGTGCAGTAAAAATGTTTGAATTATGATAAAACATTAGCGGGATAATGTACTGCGGTAAAAAATTTAAATATTTTTGAATCAGGCAGTGGCGGCTGGTGAATTTAGGTAATATCATATCTCATTGTTGAGGCATGAGACTCAAGCGAGACTTTAAGGCATAACTATCAAGACTAAATGAAGAAGTTTTGCAAACAAAAATTGCGACTGAAATTTGGGAAAAAAGTTGAAAAAACTGCGTGTGCTTCATCAAATTATTTTTTAACCAATTTGTAAATTATTTTCAGAAAATTCTTTTCAGAATCCTGGTGGAAAAATATATCGAAGGGTTTAAAATTTCATAAAAAATAATGCTTTTCTATAAAGTTGTTTTAAAATTTTATTTAAAATTTATTCACTGTGCAGTTTTAAAAAACTGTGCAACTTTGCAAAAAATTAAAATTTTTTATGAAATTTAAAATCCGTCGATATGTTTTCCATCTGATTCTGAAAACAAAAAAATAGTTTAGCAATAATTTTACAAATCTTTAAATAATAACCTGGTGATGCACACAATTTTTTTCAACTTCTTTTCGCAAATTTCACTCGCAAAAAACTTCTTCATTTAGTCTTGATAGTTTAAAAAATACGATTTAGCCTAAATTTCACTAGCCGCCACTGGAACTAGGGGGTTGCATGAAAACATTGTGGACGGGTTAAAAGTGCCAGAAAAAAATATATTAGTAACCTTCTACGGCTATGTACTTACACACGTAGCTGACGGAAACAAGAATCATTTTTTTCTTCGTTTTTATGCTGTTTAATAAATTTCAATCACTGTTATTTTGAAAAATTTTAGAAAGCTTCAACAAATCTTAAAAAAGGCTTTAATATCTAATACCATCCACAATTATAATAGAATTTTTTTTCAAATCACTCGGAATATAATCAAATCAATTAATTAAGGATAAAATCCACTATATTAGCGATTTACTAAGGGCCGGTTGTTACGACGTGGTTTAGCCAAGGTTCAATGAACTTCGTTTAAATCCAATGTTACGATTGTTATAACAATCGTAACATTGGATTTTAAACGAAGTTCAGTTGAACTTTGGCGGAACCACGTCGATACAACTGACCCTAAGGGCCGAGTTATCGACGTGGTTCAGTCAGAATTCAACTGAACTTCGTTTAATATCCAATGTTACGATTGTTATAACAATTGTAATTTTGGATTTTAAACGAAGTTCATTTGAACCCTGGCTAAACCACGTCGTAACAATCAGCCCTAAGTAGTTTTATCTACATATAGCAAAAATATTAATAAATTCCATATTTCATCTAAATGAATGATTTAATAATTCTATTATAGAAAACATCACGCATATCAACAGATTTTAGTTAAATCCATTCTCTACTGCAGTTCAGGGATGATTTATAGGTGATTTTTATAAATATACACAGTTAAACAATATGATAATTTGATCCACTGGGAATAATTACAGACCTAGAGAATCTTGAAAACTTTCGTATTAGAAACTTACCGCTGATTACTAAAGAATTATCTAGCCATGAGGGAATAGTGTGTATAGGCTCGACCCAACGTCAGTCCCAAAGTATAGAATACGGTGTGGTACCCCAAGAGACAACCCCCACACAATGTAACATGTGCTCAATAACTTAATTTGGTGATACAGTTTATTACTATATTATTGATTTGAAATTGAAATAATTCGTTTCATTAACTCATTAAATGCAGAATATTTATCTGTTATTAATTTACAGGTAAATGTACATTTTTTCGCTCTTAAAAAAACAACGGTAAAATTCTACTAAAGGTATTATTGTCCTCGCTTTAAGTTGAAAATTGCATCCTGTGGTTATTTGTTATGATCCCTCTAGGATTGAAAAAATCTGCTTATTTAAATACCCTTATTATTACTTCATATTTCTATTAATCTGATTATGTAATAAAGGGTACACGAGAATATGTCATGAATCTGCTCTTAATATGTTGGTCACATCATTTACGAAATACCGATTTAATGGTTGACAGTAATTACCTGCCTCTTGTTTGTAAAAATATAGGTGACTATTGTTAATCCTCAGGGATAACGTAGGTAAGCTATTATGTAACACAAGTATAAATAGAAATATTTTAGTAATGTAATCATTATTATTTATTTTTATATTTATATGTTTATTTATATATTTACATATTTATATATATATATATATATATATATATATATATATATATATATATATATATATATATATATATATATATATATATATATATATATATATATATATATATATATATATATATATATATATATATATATATATATATATATATATATATATATATATATATATATATATATATATATATATATATATATATATATAAATATGTAAATATATAAATAAAATATAAATATAAAAATAAATAATAATAATTAATTAAAAATATTTATTATATTGTGTTAATAATAGATATAATATATATATATTTAATCATTTATGTATTTATTTATTTATTTATTTATTTATTTATTTATTTATTTATAGTTACAACCCAACAGGCGAATCCAATTACAGGGCAGGAAATTTCAAAACATAATAGATACTAATTATATTAGTAGTAGTAGTAGTAGTAGCTACTTATTTTACTAGGCAAGTAGGCCACAATGGGCCCTTTTTACCTAGGGACCTACAGTTTAGCGTGGACTCCGAACCACGGTCCTCGACTGTCAACTAACCCACCACCTGGGCCTGCCCGCGTAGGTCTCTTCAACCATCCACCCGGGCTCGCCTCTCCGCCTGCATCAGGCTAGCGGCCTTCCCGGGATTGTCTGTTGACAGCCTACCGACTGTTAGACGAGCTATCGTTCATCCATCCAATTGCCGGACTCGATCAGTGCTGCTTAACTTCACTGATCGAATGTCGGAAATTAAACGGATGTCCATACCTCATCCCCTCTAATTATATTAACAAAATAACTTAAATTTTAACATTGTCCAAAGAAAGAACATGATTTTTTATAACTCTAATATTACAATTAAAAATATCAATGTTTTGTTAAACCGACATATAGTTTCAACACTTAGTGTATAAAGGTAAAAATTTTAACAGATTTGGTCTGGAAAGTAAGAAATAAAATAAACTATTAGAACGACTTTGAAAAACTGGAACATGGAGAGAAAAACAACAGTAATTCTGGACAGTCAATTTGGTTATTTAAAATTTTATATAAGGTTACTATTGAATAATATTTCCGTCGAGTATTCGAGTCATTAATGTGAAATCTTTGTAATAATATATGGTTGAAAATACCTTGAGCAGGATAAACATTATCCAATTTTACAAATTTCCTCTGTATTTTCTCAATATGAAATTTATGAATTTCGTATTCTGGATTCCAGACTAGCCAAGTATATTCCAATTTAGATCTAACGAAAGCATTAAAGAGTAACTCCAGTGTAGCAGTTTCCACAAGCTGCTTGCTGTTTCTTATTATAAATCCAACATTTCCATAAGCACCCGCTACCATATAATTGATGTGGTCAGTAAAAGTTAATCTGCAGTCAAATGTTACTCCCAAATCTTTAAACTTATAACATTAGCCTCATTAGCCTTGTTAATTGAACATGTGAATTCAGTTAGGTGCAGTTTTCTCATAAAACTCATGCAATTGCACTTACTAATATTGACAGGTAATAAATTTCTTTTGCACCAAAGATTCAATTTATTTAAACCTTCCTGCAGACTAATACAGTTGGAAATCGACAAATATAACAGACGGTATCATTTATGAAAATAATGAACAAAAGAGGTCCTAGAACAGATCCTTGCGGAACTCCTGAAAGTGCTCTCATTTCAACATATTTAAAACTCTGGTACTGCACGTATAGGCTTCTGTTGTTTAAATAGGAAGAAAAATGAGGAATCCATCACTAAGTCCTACATCGCACAGTTTATGCAGCAATAATCCATAGTTAAGCCTGTCGAATGCCTTTGAAAAGTGCTTATAAATGACATCACCCTGCCCTCCCCGATCTACCCTTTAGAAATTCGTGCTGGTTAGAGCAAATTTGAGCTTTTAATTGTCTAAATAATACTTCATATAAAATTACTTCAAACAACTTGCCGAAATTACACAAAATAGTATTTGGTCTGTAATTTTCTATAGAGGTTTTCTTTTTGGTTTTTGAATATAGGGTAAATCTTAAACCTTTTCCAAATTAAAGGAAATGTGTTGCAGAAACATATTTAATATCATGGCAAGAAGTTTAACTAATAAAGTAGCACAATCCTTTAGTAGGAATGCTGGAATAACCATCTGGCCCTATTGTTAGTTTTGATTTAATTTTTTTTAATGCTTTCAATACATCATCTTCAGTAATACTTGGAATTATTGAAGAAGGTGCGTTAGATTTTGACTGACGTTTGCTGCATTAAGTTTACTTGACGAAATAAAAGTTGATTGGAAAAATAGTGCAAATGCATCCAGTATTTCCTGGGGAACATTTAGTACAGCATTGTTAAGATTTATTGAGTTGGAATATTAGATACATTTATGTGGAATATAGTAGTGTTTACATTTGAATCGGGCATTTCAAAAACAGCCAAAAACAGTCCATATTTGTCAAAAGTGAGTTTTTGTTACGAATCTATACTTTTAGTGTAGACGTACATTATAAGTAAAAACGACACCAGTCCCACAATTCGTTACTAAGTTATCAGACCAAAAAATTTACGATCTATGCTAAAACAGCTGAAGTCCTGGACTCGTGATGTTTTTGCTCGGAGCGCTACAATTTGCCTCCATATAGGTGGGGATGAGATATAATGGCAACCCTGCTTGCTTACTTATTTAGTTCTCAACAGTTGTTATTGTTATTTATCTGCGTTAAGGTGTTGCTATCCGACTCGAAGGTCGACGCTGCACTACAAATTGATATGGGTTTTGGAGTGGGTATTCCTGGAGAATTCTCCTCTGCTTTTCTTATCTAGGTGCAAAAAAAAGGCCCAATTAGAACAAAACAAAACCCCACAACACGTTTCCATTACAGACCACCCACCATACTACATTGTAAGCCGACGAAGCCGCCCTACCAAGTGAAGCCAACTAAATCTCAACACAGTACCACACCCACACCAAACCAATAAAACTGCAGACCCAAACCTACTTTTCAGGGATCTAGACACCATCCGAAATCCCAGGAAACAGGTAAACTCTTCCCACGAGGCAAGGATTCTGGGTATTAATCTTCTCAAGCCAACCTTGGGGTTACGTGTCCTAAAGACAAAGTAATACTCCTAAACAGTTCCTCACCTTGTCCTTCAGATAAATGTATTAACTTTTTACGCTTTCCCAGTACATTCCTTACAGTCCCTACAGACCATGACTCCCCGGGAGTGACAGCTGGCGAAGAAAAAAGAAGAAAGAGCGCCAAAGAGGCCTATCAGAGGGTTCTAGCCAGACCAGAGAGGTTGGCCAGATCTTCGGCACCGCTACTTTGTGAGTGGGGCCGTTCGTAAAAGCTAACCGCCCTGCAGGCCGGTCCAGGTCTACAGCGATGACCAGGGTAAAAGGCAATAGTCCTGCCTGCCCTACATCCGAGACCGTCATTAAACCAAAAGGATATTAGCGCGTTAAGGTGTTGGTCGGAAATATCTAGTTCGAACGAAAGTGAAAATGATGTTTTTCCTATAAAAGAGAAAAGATGAAACAATGAGACTTATAAGAGAAATGTAACACGAAATGCAAAAGTGAAAGGTATTGAGCATTTCAACTATAAGGGAAATATCGTCCCAGAAAAGAGTACAGGATCTCCACTTACACAACTGTAAGTAAGTTTTGTTTGCTTATAAGTAGGGTATTTTTTCTTATTCACAGTCTTAAAACAAAGTTTTTTTTGTTGCAGTTGAAAAAAGGCATGCTTTGATCATTTCCCGAAAGATCTTACTTTTTTGTATTAATAAAATGAATGGGTTCCTCACCTAAAATGAACACGACATCTTTTTGCAAAAACTCATGGAGAAAATTGCTGTCAAAAGGCATAGACCTCGTAAAGACGGGGGCAAACTTGAAAGATTTCACTTTCAAATATTTTATTATGACTTCTGAAAAGAAGCGGGAGGTGTGCAAAAGAGCTTTTACGTCGATATATGGGATGTTAGATGGTCGTGCCATGACACACGTGCTCAGCGTCCTAAAACCAACACTAAACCACCTGTCATTCTGAAAAAAAAAATGACCACAAACTCTCATTTCCTAGGAAACAAACCCATTATTCAGGATAAAAACTTCACTATCTGGATGCGCAATTGGATGTAAAAACCTGTATAACCTTTTCAAAACTAAGTATCCTGATCTCAACGTTAAGTATCAGTATTATTAGAAGTATTTTAAAGAAAACTTTTCTGTGCGATTTGGAAGGCCTCAAATTCACACATTCATCACCTGTGAAGAACTGACAGTGAAAATAAAGAGTCCAAGCCTATGTATAGTATACAAAATGCTGTAATAGGTGCAGAGGCCGAATTAGTGGTTCATAAGAGACGAGCAAAAAAGTTCCATAATAAAATATCTTCTATTATAGACTTTTGCAACACTCGTAATGATGTAACTCCTAGCCTTTGATTTCAAGCAGAACTTGCGCTTGCCACAAATTCTGATTCTAGACATATTCTACTTAAGGCAACTCGGGTGAATTGTTTGGAATAAAAAAAATACGACAACTAATCAATCTATATTTTATGTTTATCATGAGGGTCAAGCGAAAAAAGGTGCCAATGAAGTTTGTTCGATGTTATTTCATTACATAGAAACCTTCTTAGACGATAATATGAAGGAACTGTTTTTGTTCTCCGACAACTGTCCTGGGCAGAACAAAAATCATACCCTAATCCGATTCTTACTTGCTCTGACAGATACTAAGCGATTTTATAAAGTGATGCACTACTTTCCGGTTAGGGGATATTCATTGTTACCAAACGACAGACACTTTGGACTAATAAAGTCTAAGATCAAGAAGCATGATCGTGTCTATGTACCTGAACAATACCAATCTATGATAGGGCAGGCAAACCCAAATTTCTCCATTTTCTTGCTACGAAATAACCAAATTTTAGATTTTAATAAGTGGTGGCCACAGTATTAAAAGAAACCGTTTATTTGATGAAAGTTTTGAAAGAAGAGTACCCAAAGAGCAAAAAATGCACCATCTGCATTTATGGCTTTTAAGTATAATGCAAACAATAGAGGAGTGGTTGTTCCACAAGATCTTATAGATGGCCTTGAATCCCATACTTTTCACCTTTCGAAAAATGTTGGAGCTGTATCTCTACCCTCTGAGAGCGCTTGTCCCAATAACATGGTGCCAATTAATAGTAAGAAAATTCCTAACATCGCGCAGGTTTAAGGAAGCATTCTTGAAGAATATAAGGTTTTCTATGATCAAATATTGGAATGGCCAACAGGACAACCAGATGATATTGACGAAGTTGAATCCGACAATGAATTTGATTATGTTCCATAACTTGTATATTATTTCCTCTTACTTTGAATAAACACTTTTTGCATAATATACTAGCAGTTTGCATTCTTCCAAGACTGGGAATACTGAAAACAAATATATTCCGTGCAGAAGACAAATTATTTTTTTTATGAAAATTTTAGTAATTTTGACGGGTGTACATACTGAAAAAGTATGCATAAATGTATTCAGATTCTGATCCAAAATTGTATTTCCAAGTAATATAGCAGTTTTTTCTTTATTCATTTTTTTACTTCTCCTGTAAAATGTGGTTGATGTGACTCGTGCTGTTTTTGAAATTACCGATTCATTTATATTGGACACCCTGTACAAGCATTTGCAATATTTTTCGGTACTAACTGTGTTCTATTCACATTCAGAGACCAAAATATTACAAACAGTAGTTTGTCAGTAGCATTTAAGGTAGACATTTTCAACTATTATATCGGAGAGAAATTAATTTTGCACACGTTTTTCCAGTTTTAGACAATAGTACGTTAGTTTCTTTGACGCAGTAAAGGGAGAAGCTTATGTTTTTTATGCTGCAAATAAGTTTGAAATAAACTGTACATAAAATATCAATGGATATGTAATTTGTAGAATGGGATATTTAATTTAAAAAATTTTCTGAACATTTTCGAAATTTTCTGTAGTTTATTGCAACGTTTTAAAAATTAAAATATTTTCCTCCTCGAAAGTTTAATTTCATAAATTTTTAAAACTTATTAACGACCATCTTACAAGCGGATTTTAAAACATTTTTTGATGGTTTAGCTGACCTTATAAGGCAAATCCTAGAAATGCGTGTGCAAAAATCTAAATTGATTTATTAAGTTTAATTGAACTGTAACTTTTGGTTTCATTTTACGCGAAGTAAGATAAAAACCAGGGTAAATTTATTAAAATAGCTTTTTCCTTAAAAAGTATCTAACACAAAACGTTTTCCATTTACGAGAACGGGAATAATTAAAACTAGATATAAAATTCAATTTCCCAGCAAACGTGGACCGATTATACAAATTAATTGAAAATAATTTCTCAATGATGCGGCAACATTTTCCCAAGTAAATTTCAATCTATCTCAAGGCATTCATTTTCTATTGAAGCTTGTAGATTTTTCATGGCACAGCCGACTCTTCTTTGATTTTCAAGACTAAAAAGTCGAGTAAAAAGTTACGCCGAATACCTCGGTAATTCTTTTTATTCCACGTTAAATGTCAAGTTAATTTCTATTTAATCAGCGAAATATTTATAGTTTGAGTGCATCGAAGCAGAAATCAGACATTTCAAGTATTGTTTATATTAAATTTAATACTGAAGAATTCTCTTTGCAAAACAAACTTTAATAAGATTGCAGTTGCACAAGAATTATACCTACATATTCCATAAATAAAAACCGTTATAAATATCACACTGGAGTATTGTATATTCTATAAATCTCTGTTCAATTTTCATAAAGACTCGTTATTCTTAAGAAGGTTATCCTAAAACAAAATAAAATCAACATGTAGATCAATATAATAGAATCATCCAATTAATTATTTAGGATTACAAATTGCAAGCGGAGAAAATTTTAGGAAATGAAAAATTAAGTAAGAGATAAGAAAGGATGTGCAAAATGGCATTGTAATAAGTTATTACGTAATAACTAACTATTGACTGATGGTGTGTCATAAATAATTGACATATTAAATCATCAGTAAAATGTATGAGATGTCAGAAATTAATAATTTTAAAAACTAAATCACTTTTTATAAATTTCTAACTTTATTAATTTAAACAAACTTGTCTCTTACAGCTCTTTCACAACACGCGAGCAGTGGCGTGCCATGCCTTTTAGGGCGGAGGGGCCGCAGCATTCGTAATGAAAGTGCATCCCACTTACACACGTTAAAATTTTTATTTATTGCAAATTTTCTGTGTATCGTTGAAACGTTAAAGACCATTTATATGTTTTATGCAGTATTTACTTCAACCTGTATCTTGATCCAGTTTTCGTTTGTTATTTAATGTATTACCTACTGATTATGTACAAAAAAACCCAATTTAATTAGATGCTTGTTACGATCTTAAATTGTATTATGAGATCAAATATACTGAAGCAGTCCCGAGGGTTTTACAGATCCTTCTTGGTGTGAAAAACAAATAACTAGCCAAGAAACTTAAAATATAAATAAATTTATTAATAAAATTAGAGTAGGCGAAAAAACCTACAAAAATTCTTACAATATAGTATATTAATAGATATTAATAAAAAAAATGAATGATGGCAAATATTTATATACAGGGTGTCTCACCAGGAACTACAATGTACTACAAGTTCTTGATATTACTTTATCACATTTTCCATAAATAATAAACAAATTCAAAAAAGTCTTCATGGGTGTAATTTAAATGCGGTGGCATTTTTTGACATAAAAGAATGACTGACATTACTGATTGTTTCTAATCATGGCTAATTTGATAAAATTTTTACCAAAAAATTCTTGAATTTCTAAAAAAAATCGCAAATATTTCACAAAGTTGTAACAAACCCCCACAATGCTTATATCAGAAGAAAAGAAACATAATTATACATAACCTGATATAAAAAAATACAGGATGTTCCATTTGACTTAAGCTAGTTTTCGCAGTTTGAGGTTTACAAAATGCAACGTTAAAAATGGAACACTTGGTATAGTATTATTGAATTTCTTTAAACTGTAGAGCGTAATTCACCTTATGGTCTTTCTGCATGCCAAAAAGCAAATGAGTATCTTTTACACGAAGAAAGCTATAAAGGTTATTGTAAACCATTACACCTGTTAAAATTTTTTTAAATAATCTCTGAAACGGCTGGGTTTAGGCATAGGGTATTCTACATGTTTTTGACTCAGAGTTTTATGCTCTTTTCGAAAACCCTAAAATATATAGGGTGTTTCATTTATAATAAGCAAGTTGGTATCGACTTTCGGTGTAACCGGAAGACCAGATGCTTATAATTATTTTAGTTAGACTGGTCACGCTGCCATTAGTAGCTCACTAAATTTTCAGAATTTTCTGGTGCGTAGTTTTCCCTATATCGATCGATGCAGTTTCTGGTGAGACTCCTGTATATTTGGAATTTGGACATTTCAAACGAGTGGTAGTACGTTCCCCAATTCAAATTAGGAGACTAATATTTGTGTACTGACTTTTAGGATATAATATGCTAATAGATATAGCGAAACATCGACTAAATTGATTAATTAATTTCTCTGTTTTAATTAACTTATTCCCACCAAATTGTAATATTAATATAGCAAGTTACTAACCATTCAAAAAAGACAGGATTTATTTTTGATAATTATTATTCATCGAATTTTCAGGATATGTTTTGCTCGAGGCGCTAGGCACAATATAGACAATGTCGGGGGGCCTGCAGCACCTCTTTGCCCCTACCTGAGCACACCACTGGACAAGAGCAGAGTTGTAAGGTCATGATGATGCTGCCATAAACATAGAACTCAATGAAGAAGTTTTAGATTTACTGGATGATTAAAATTATTATTCCACATTTTTTACAATGATGCAGTTTAATTTTTTTATAATCTTGTTCCACAATTAATGTTAATTACACTTTTCCCCCAATTTACAGGAAACAGTTAGTTATTATTGTATTAGTAATTTATGAATTGTACCCTGCATAAATTTGCAAACAATATATACTTTGTAATTGTTAAGAAAATTGTAGAGATTTGTCTGTTCTAAGTATTAACGCCTTATAACAATATTTTGTTTACACTAGATTTTATAATGATTTTAATGTTTTTTATATATAACACGTTCAACTAATTACATTTCTTAACCCTTTGCGTCATGATGGGTCACCCACCATTTTTCCCTTTATTTTTATTTATTTTATTAACTTTTTAGACTTCCTGTGCGGATTTTTTTTTTGTTTCTTTATAGTTCCTAGTTCTTTCATAGGCGTAACCTTCGCCAAGGCAGCTTAGGCTTTGTCTAATTTCCGTGGTGTCTACATTTTTTTTTAAATAACTATAAAAAACAAATTGTGAAAATCTGTTGTCTTTTTACAAAAAAATCATTTTTTCAAGTTTTCCATGAATTTATATTAATTTATATTATGAAAACTGGTAATCAAAAAACCCTTAAGTACTGAAATTCACAACAATTGATTAAATTTTGGAATTTGAATTCACCATATGGGATCTGCCATTTTGAATTTTGGAACTGTGATGTCATATTCGGATTCAGCGACTCAATAAACCATTAGGTTGGTGTTCCACTGAGCGGTTGCGGCACGATTTACCGCGCGTGATATATCGTACGACAAATCGCAACGACAAAAATTCACAAATTTAAATGCAATTAAATAGTGTTCGTCCACTGCGCGATGCGACATAAAATATATTCGCGGCATAATGTTACCGCGAAATCCCGCGATTTAACGATCGGAAATATCACGTTTTCTTATCGTGTGACATTTGAACGCCAATAGGAACAAATGTGCTCTAGCCAACACAACGGATTTCGCAGCGGTATTTTCAGTCGTGCGTTGCAAACGTATATGTTTATTTCTGGCACAGAGGAGGTTGTTTGTTATGTGAACTTTTAATTAAAATAACAATATGCCGCCAAAGACAAAATTTAACTTAGAAATAATATACTTAACTGAAGCGGTAGACAGTAAGTGTCTGTGGGACAAAAGATATGATGAGTATAAGGATAGGAACCTGTAAGACCGAGAATGGATACTACCCTTGACTGTAAATTATTTGTTGCTTTTTCCGACATCTAAGTATAAACAACGCTAATAAAATTATATGCGCAAGTTGAAATTATGTTAGGCTGCTTTTATGCACGCGTTTGTCGTGTGTCGCGGGGCGATAAAAATCGCGGCGTTTTCTAAGAACATTGTTCCTAATGGGCGCTTTTATTCATCGACGTCGGTCAGCCGCTCGCCGCCTGTGTCGCCGCGTTCTCAAATCCTGTCGCCAGGAACTACAAAACGCGTCGCGACAGGCGTTTCAAAAGTACGTTGATTTCAATTGCTGTTTTTATGCAACGCGTTTATTATCGCTGCTGCCGAATTATTTTGTCAGTGCGCAGAGTTGTGTCAATGTTTGAAAGCAGAACTGCTATTATGGAAGATCTCGATGTAGAATTTGTGATTGACACAGTGAGAGGACGACCATGTCTGTGGGATTCGTCATCAGAACTGTACAAAAACAGGCAGCTGAAAAGAGATGCATGGATTGAAATTTGCGAAATCGTTATTCCCGAATTCGGTGGAAAAAGTGACATAATTCATCAAATGAACCGGTCGACATACGGTAATAATTGAAGAATTTGTCCATGTCGACTCTTAATTCTTCATGGAGTGTATGATATGCGCCTTTGAGGATTCTTGCACTATTTATTGGACGAACATCCCAACGTCTCTTACGTCTCTTTTGAATGATATGTTTGTATGCCAAATATATAACACATGGATTCATGTTGTTGTGGGGTAATGTCCACTACTACTGATCAAATTTGAAAGCGGTACGCGACAAGAAACGCTGAACATTGTTCCATTTTTGTCTCATCAAAAACGCCGCGATTTTTATCGCCCCGCGACACGCGACAAGAAACGCGTGCATAATAGCAGCCTTAGAAATGTAACTTTTGTAAAGCGATTTGTTTGTCAAATAAACAACAGGAGGGCACGTACCTGTGTGTCCCCTCTGGATCCGCCACTGAATACAAGGTATTGATGATAGGTTTAGCGCGTTGGTTCCCATGGCTAAACACTGTTTAAACTAAAATTGTTTTTCCTCGTTTTTTCATAACTAAGTAATGGTAAAAGTTTAATAAATAACTTGTCAGTCCCCGCTCTCCCAATAACGAATTTTCAGAATTTTCAATTCTTTCGTGAAAATATGAAATATTCTTATCTTTCTGTGCACAGTGTATTACAGTATCCATTTTTTTAGCGTTTATATTTTAGTAAATCATGGGCAAAAATCAGAAAAATAAACAAAAACTATAACGTTAACGTTAAAGTAAGCTTCAAGTTTATCGAGATGTTTTGTTTGTAAAAGTTACATTATACATTTTAGTATTAGTTTTAGTAACATCTGCTTTATTGATATTTTTTTCTCATGATGTATTTCATAATATATTTTCCGAGACAAGTCAATGTTTATGCTATCACGACTGTCTAATATATCAATTTAAAACCATCGTAAACTGTAAACATTTTATATGTATTCATATGCGAAATTGATTACACACTACATCCCTTTTGAAATATGCAATCCTGACGGGAACGATTCCCAAAACAAATATCGGTAATATTTCTAATTCAGTTAAAATATGCAAAATGTTATTTTTCATAACAGTTCAATTTTGCTGTGATATATCTTTAAATATTGAGTTTATGCAGGATGAATCATATTAATCATTGTGTACAGGTCAGTGGCGGTGCGTATCTAGAGTTGTGGGTGAGACATTGAGGGAAGAGAGCCAGAAAGTCTTCCGTAGCTTAAACTTTTCAAGAAAAGTCTACTACACTTCCATATTTTTTATTGCTGAATTCAGAAATGAATTTTATTTAAATTAAGATGAATATACAGAGCGGATAACTTAAAATAAAAATGTTTGAATTAATTTCCGGATAATTCGAAAGTGAAAAATATTTATAAGCTGCGCATTCATAACCGTAAATGTTTGATTTGATGTTTAATTGTTTTTTCTTGTCGAATTCGGATTCCTCAGAAAAAAATTCACAAACATAACTTTCGAATTTTATTTCTATCTGAAAATCAAGGTATGCAATCGAGTGAGGCACTTAAAATCGCCCTGTACAAATTACTTCGATGTTGGCCGATATTTCAATACTTTACTATAGAAAACCATGTTTCATTGAACCTTGAAATATTTCGCACTTATTGAAACACCCTTTAGTAGAGTAGTGGTGAGAGGTATGTGAAACTTCTCATATGGTCCAAATGGTACTATCCGACCGACATCATAGATGTGTCTGTGGCGGATAGCGACTTACGAAGCAAGTACCGAAAGCGGCGACCTCTAGCCCAGGTGGACTAAACTACTGTTATTAAATATGATTTGAACGAAACAACTACTCAGCGGACAAATACCCCGACAGAGACATCTATGATGTCGGTCGGATAGTAGCATTTGGACCATATGAGAAGTTTCACATACCTTTCACCACTACTTAATTTACCTTAGTCAGTATATGACTATCAGGTTGGCCACTATCATTTGTCTGTTCCATAACCTATGGCATACTGAGGAGAACTAATAAGTTCGAAACCGGTCTATGTTTGGTTAGGAATTGACAAAAGATATAACACCCTTTAGTAGTTAATTGGAGTTCGCCGAATTAAGTTTTTATAGTAGTTCCTCTTGGTATTTTTTAAGTATTTAAATATTTTTCTTTGGTTCTTATTTCATTAATTTTCAATTAAAATATGTTTGCTTACAAATTGGCAAATGAGTCGTGTAACAATGTCAAAATAAAAAACAGATTATTTTTAGGCAGGCCCTAATTAGTTTTCTGAAATGGCGTCCGATGACGTCAAGCCTTCAGATCTCTAATATTACATACGCTAGATCAGACTGCTGATGGTTTATTATGCTGTGGTCTGAGTATGGAACATGTTATGTTACCAAATAAACTAGTGCTTAGTACCCATAGCGTCCGCCCCACAGTAGCGCCTAATTAAAATTATCAACAATCGTTTTAATTCAGGAATTACTATGATTGTTGATAATTTCAATTCTTTCATTTAAAGTCAGGAAATAGAATTATCAACAAATATTTAAATTCATGTAACATTCTAATTCAAGTAACAAAATAATAAGAAACATTTAAATTCAGGAATTAAATTGTTAGTTGTTAATTTAAAATCCTAAAAAGTTAAGGATTACTATTTTTTTGTTTGTTGAATTAAAATGTTACATGTTGTTTCGTTTGTTTGTTTCTGTGAGACTGGATTTTCACCAACTAGCCAGTCATTAAAATGTTGCATGAATTTAAATGTTTGTTGATAATTTTAATTCCCCCGGTTTAAAACGCAGGCTTTTAATGTGACTATTGCAAATTTTTGACAAAACGTATTTTATCAAAAAACAATTTTATACGACAAACATTTTAAATAGGTGAAATTTTATAAACAGAAATATTTATTGTAACAAAACCAATATAGAAACATCGAAATTTATTGAATATAAATTAAATGTTGTTTGAATGTCAAGAAATAAATTGTAAGAATAAAAAGCAAAACGGAATTCCATAAAGAGTAACTGTTTAATTTTTTATTTGCATCACGCATAAAGCGAACCATTTTTTTAAAGATCCTGTTGAAGGCTAAACATTTTTTAAACATAAACATTTTGAAAACCTGCTGAAATCTGTATTATTTTACTCAACCTGTCGTAACAATAAAGATCCCCATTTAGTTCAAGTGTATTACCAGTATTGATCGCATCAATAACGGTTTCCCTTAAACATTAATGGAAATTATTAAAGGCTTAAAACTATATAAACCTACCACAACTTAAAGGGGAGATAATCGGAAGAACAAGTTGTTTTATCCCTAAAGTTAGTGTTGTTAATCAAGGAGATATTCATTTTAGTACTCAAGAGGCTTAACTAAAATATATAAAATTACGTAATAGTGTAGAGTTAAACATTCTTGTTTATACAGGGTGGGAGCTATTTAAATGATTTCTATTTGAATCTCGAAAATGACAAGAGATAATGAATTGGTTGAATTAGGATGCAGTTGATTCATTTAATGCTTGTTGAGAGTTATACTCAGACATTTTTCATTATTTATAATAACTTCTCTGTACCGATAATTGAAACTTGGTATAGGGTGACAAACAGATATAGTGGCGGACGTGCGGGGCAAAACGATACAGAACGCAAAGCCGGATTTAACTGTATTGTTCGCTCGTTTACTTTTTCAATGGAGGTTTTTGTCACAAGAATAAGTAACTCTTGTGTTTTTGTACTCAGTTTAACTAGCCATAACTTAACAATTGCACAAAAAATATTAACTTGAAATAAAAGTATTGAATATAAAGTATTGACTACACATACAGCAGAAACAGTATTCAAGTTCTCTTAATACAAATTGTTACTACCCAGCAAAAACCGCGAGGAGGTAGGAGCATTTCTTGCTAGGAAAGAATGGATATGGAATATCAGTATAGAATAAAGAAATTGTTTAAAAAGTAACAAGAAACCTTTAAAAGCAAAATAAAAACAAAAAAATATACTCTCAAAATAGTAAAAATATACTCTCAAAATAGTAACAGAAGAATATTTTTCCCAATAAATAAACTAAAAATAAATTCTAATAGTAAAGTTATTACTGTAATAAAAACAGAAACACATATTTTCGTCAAGATGAAAAAAATAATAACATTAATAAATAATAACATCCTGAAAAAGAAAGTTTCTCAAGCACTGAACTACGAAAGCACAAAACGACAATTTATGTCCACTATTTATATGAAATTTGGCAATAATTATTAAATAATCATCCTCAATTGTAATTACTTTCCTAATCTATTTTTCTCAATCCTCCTTGTTAATTTTTGACACTTCATTTTGAATTAACTTCTTTTTTATCGAAATTTGGAAAAATATTTCCCTTTCTGACATATTTCTTCAAATTAATTCAATCGGATTGAAAATACAGAAATATGGCGGTAATCTGAACACATTGTGGCTACAGTCTCCATAATATACTTCTTCTCATAATTTTTCGTTTGCTGTTGTGCTTTATTATAATTTTCTTCATAATAGAGATTATGTTCCGTTAAACAAATTTGTAACTCCAGCTTAGTAGAACTTTTGTTAGGAATATCACATAGTTGTCTCGAATGGTACTTCGCATTGTCAAGAACAATAATGATATTCGGTTTTAATTTTGGAATTAGGGTATTTTCAAACCATTCCACAAATATTTCTACCCCATTTTCTTGTGGTAATCCACGTTACAGTTTCAATGCATTATCAACTCATCCATCAACTGATCCACAGTGTAATATAATCAACCGAGAACCATCAGTCCATCCTTTTTTACGATGTCATGAGTATCATATATAATAAATTGGTCTATTTTCCCTTCTGAGTTCTTTTATCTCTTCTAGATATTAATTTCGCCAATCCACTATTCATCTATTTTCCATAATCGCCATGCGTTTATTAATAATTTGATATTTAAATCCAATTTTTCTCAGCCAAGTTACTATCGTTCTTTTGGTATATTTCAGATGATAATCCATTTCTTTTTTAATGTTCTGTCTACCACATCAATAGTAGGGATTTAATTTTTCTGATACGCGTCGTAAACTAAAGTTCTTAAAAGTTTTGCTAACGATGATGGGTCCAGAGTTTTCGATAAACCGGCGTCGGATCATTGTTTTCTTGGGAGAGCAACTTCTTTCACCATTTTGTATATTGTGGGATGGGGAACGTTAGTCAGAGATGCTGGTTCACCTAGTACATCTAAATCATATAAATTAGGGTCATTAAATGGTCGTTGCCTCAAAAGATTATTCTAAACATTAAGGCAAATTTGTTTCGCTTGCTCGTTCAAATGTAACCAATGTTTTCTTACTGAAAACACTAATGAACTTTGATTTTCTTTATCACTTGCTCTTTCTACCCCCTACCAAAATATGGGTATATGATCACAAAACTTACTGGGCGTGGGGATGTAGCAAGCCGAAGCACTACTTAGCCCGGATAAGTCAGCGAGTGCTCCGGCAAAATAAAACTAGCTCAGACTTCAGGGCGTTACACCCAGTATATCTGAATTTCAATTAAAATCCTTTAACTAACTTACTCTACTTACTGGTTCTTGTTATTGGGTGGTGCTGGGAAATGAAATATCGAATTCAATATCTATATGTATAGAATATTTTTTACTAAATACAAAAAAAAAAGAAATGATATGCAGCTCGGAAACATCAGCTACAAGAACAACATACTATATACAATAATTACAAAAAAGAAACTGACTTAATCATACGCTATGTTCACTACCCATTCGATAGCCTGTTAGATGTTTTTTTTTTACTAATTAACGGTACTTTATTTCGTAGAACAGGTTATGCTACAAAACAAGAAAAGGGATACTAAAACTTTAGTCACCAAAATGTGGCCACACCATGGGTTTTACACGTACACTTTATACAGGTTTAGGTTATCTCTGTTTAACATTGTACACTACACAAAAAAAAGAAGAAAGAAAATGTAATTATAAAACTAGGGATTGATATTCCCTCCTAAATGCCACTACCAGTGGCATATAAACGGGGTAGGTTTCCGTTAATTGTTTTCCTAACCGTTTAATACTCTATACTAACTTGTCTACGTCGGTACTTAGCTTAGCTGCTAGGCAGGCTTCGCCCTCAGAGGCGCAGGACTCCAGACTCTGCGTGGCTTTGGTCTTGCCCCGAGCGTGGACCGTGGACCCTCTACCGTGGATCCTCTACCGTGGACCCTAAAGAAATATATATTTGATGTTACACTCGTATCGAGTACTTACTAGAAAGCCAGTGGTATGCTGAAAACGTGAGCTTAACGAAACTATTAATTTTACGTATTTACTTCTAGCCAAGAGGGTACAGAAATTTTCCAATATAACTACCACGTCCAAATCAGCTTAACCTCACTCTTTTAGTCGGTTTTAAGTCTACAACACAATCCTTCAAACCAATGCGAGCTATTACTTTCTTAACTACGTTTTCTACCAGTTAGCCCAAATCGTAATTATATCCTGTTACCAGAAATCGGTCTCTTCTAAACCATACACACAGTCTTTACTGCGACCCAAAACAAGAGAACGAAAATTGGAACGACTTCTCAGATATCCTTTCGGATGACTTTAAATTAGTCTATTGAGAGTAAATTCTTACGACTTGAGCGTTTCACCGTCAAGAAAATCAACCATCGCGAACTTCCGGAGGGACGGAAATACGTCAGCAGAATTTCGCCCAGAAATAATCACCGTGAGTGCCAACTGGGAGCAAGTAGCGGTACTACTACCAGTAGGTACTGTTAGTTGCATATAGTTAAGGAGTATTAATACAGAATAAATGCCTATTGCGATTTTGGAATGTAACACACTATAATCACTATCACTTTCATTTTCACAAACACAATAAGATGTAGACGTATAGGCCTCCCACGGTCGAAACATTTTTTACATCAAATACCTTTTTAAATTATTTTCAAAAACACACCAGCAAATAAACAGATATAAAATAATTATTACTAATAATAATATTGATGTGTCTACTGATCACGCTGTTTGGGAAAAAGAGAAGTGTACGGCGTATATCCGCGCCCGTGACAAGCTCCGAAATGACCTGTTGTCTATTCAATAGCAACCACAGGAGTCCCGTGTATCCGTCATCGAGTCTCCCACTAGCGGGTTGAGTCCTTCCTCCTCCTCCTCGCCTTCTGGTTTGAATGTCGCGATGACTACCTGTCAAATTTTAACATCTATTACCAAAATACTCGTGGCCTTAAAACTAAAACCAGTGATATATTTAATGCATCGTACAGCTCACATTATTCGGCTTATCGCAATTACCGAGACATGGCTTGATTCGTCCGTCTATGACAGTGAACTCTTCAGGTCAAATTATAATGTATATCGTTCTGATAGAAACTTTGCTGCTATCAACCGTAGTAGAGGTGGTGGCGTACTACTTGCTGTACGTGATAATATTAGTTCAACATTACTAGATCTTTCCTCTGCAGGTTTCATTAATTTGCCATCGATCGATATTATAGGCATAAAAATTATATCTAACCGTTTTTCAACATATATTTTGTAATATATGTTCCTCCTATGTTAGCAGTATCGGAGTATGAAAAATTATTTGAGGGAATTGAATCGCTTGACTATTTACACGGATCAAACCTACTTATCATTGGTGATTTTTAATATATCTAAATACTCGACCTATCTTAAAGACTCTCATGTCGATCGTCAAATTTTTACATTAAATAACTTTTTAAATATCCTGAATATTTCACAGCATAATTTTATATTTAATGACAATGGTAATTTACTTGACTTAGTCCTCTACAATAATAATTGTACTGTGGAACAGTCCGCCGATCCATTTGTAAAGGAGGATATCCATCACCCTGCTTTACATATATCCCTTCAGGGGAATGTCAGTTACAATTCAAGAAACAATTTTCTGTCCAATATCAATAATAATTGTAGCTATAACTTTCGAAAAGCAAACTTCCCGGTTTTATATAATTTAATGGGCAGCATCGATTGGCAAATTCTTGAAACTTTCTCTAATGTAAAGGATGCGATTGGTTATTTCTATGATAAACTTTATTCTATATATTTGATCTTTGCGTGCCTAAATTTTTTGCGGCTAACAAGAGAAGAAAGTATCCTCCTTGGTATAATTCTCTTATAATAAAAAAATATTCAATTGAAGGATAGACACTGGCGTGCTTATAAAAAAACCAATGATATTCGCTCACTTAACGAATTCAAAATATTGAGACATCAAATAAAATCGGATATAAACATATCTTTCAAGGACTTTGTTCGTACATCTGAAGATAACATAAAAACAGAACCTAGTAAGTTTTGGTCTTTTATAGGTAGTTTGAAGAGATCATCTAACATCTCAAATCAAATGTCCTATAATGGGCAGCAATTCACTGATCCGAATGACATTATTAACGCGTTCGCGAACTTCTTCTGCAAATCCTATACACCGGCATGCAATTCTAATTATTTGTCAAGTGATCATTATCCTACTTCAACTGTGCACTTACGTGAATTCGAGGAGTGTGAAATACTAGCTGTTTTAAAAGAAAACAAAACCGAAAATGACAACCGGCCCAGACGGTGTTCCTGCATTTTTACTTAAGGACTGTGCATACGTGCTGGCTTATCCCCTAAAAATTATTTTCAATATGTGCTTAATGAACGGTGAGTTGCCTGACTTGTGGAAACAGTCGAAAGTCTGTCATATACACAAAAAAAGGTGATAAATCTGAAGTTAGTAATTTTCGACCAATTTCCATTATATGTAATTTCTGTAAAGCTTTAGAAATGTTACTTCATGATTATATTTATTTCCATGTTTCCAACAAAATATCGGTATTTCAACATGGTTTTGTAAAAAGGACGCTCTACAGTGACAAACCTGGTTTGTGTTACCCAGTTCATAGCTGAGGCAATTGACAATCAGACACAAACAGATGTAATCTACACCGATTTCTCTAAGGCATTTGACAAACTTGATCACAATATACTACTTCATAAACTGAGTGACTTTGGTTTATCTGATCATTTAATTACATTTTTCAAGTCGTACCTACATAATAGGACTCAATATGTAATATTTAATGGGTTCAAGTCTGTTGAATACTTAGCAACATCAGGTGTCCCCCAAGGGTCCATCCTTGGACCCTTGTTATTCATAATTTTTATAAATGATATTGTAAACGTTTTGGACGTGAATTGCCTCCTTTATGCCGATGATTTAAAAAATGTACTCAGTTGTTAACAGTTTTAGTGATTGCCTCCACCTTCAGAGTAACCTAAATAATGTAAATATCTGGTGTCAAGAAAACAAATTGCCTTTAAATATTAACAAATGCAACATAATGTCATTTTCAACGAAGCCAACACATATTATCTTCGGTTATAATCTTGATAATATCACCCTAAATCGTCCAATAACATTCCGTGATCTTGGTGTTATCTTTGACAATAAACTTGCCTTTGTTACACACATAGACTCCATAGTCTTAGAAGCAGGAAGGACGTATGGATTTATCTCGAAATTGTCGTGATTTCACCAACATAAACACAATTAAATTATTATATTTTACATTTGTCAGAACTAAGCTTGAGTATGCTTCTCTTGTATGGTCCCCTCACTACGGTGCACACATCGATATTTTTGGAATCTGTTCAACGTCGAGTTTTAAAACTTTTAAGCTTTAAAGCTGACGGTACTTATCCTCCCATTGGCTTTCCTCAAAGTGAGTTATTAGAAAAACATTCTCTGGCAAGTCTTGATACAAGGCGTAAATATTTCTCTCGGGTATTTTTGTTTAAGATTATTCACAATATTACCGATTGTCAAGATATTTTATCTAAATTAAACTTTATTGTGCCTAGAATAACCTCTAGAGATAACCTAACATTCTATCTCCCGACACCTCGTACAAATATTCTAAAATATTCTCCGCTACATACTATTTGTAATAACTGTAATGCCGCTGGCATCCATTTAGATATATTTAATTGCAGCCTTAATAACATAAAAATGTTGTATCTCTAAGTAATGACTTGTTTTCCCTATATCATTGTATATTTTTCAAAATCCTTAAGGCCATTTTGGTTTGTCAGGTTAATTGTGTTATTTCCTTCTCTTTGCCCTTTTATTTTATTTTTTAATTATCTTAGTATTTTGTAATTAGTATTTTGTAATTATCTTAGTACCTATGAACATATATTTGTCTATCTGTATTTTTTCCTACTCTCCTGTTCTGTAATTGGGTTATTTACCTGTTGAACAGTGTAATCTAAATAAATAAATAAATAAATAAATAAATAAATTACTTATACTACACTATTACACAAATCACTGCAACACAATAACCTTCTCAAATTATTTTCAAAAACACCAGCAAATAAACTGATGTTAAATAATTATTACTTATATTACCCTATTACACAACACTGCAACACAATAACCTTCTTAAGTTATTTTCAAAACGACACCAGCAAATTAACAGATATAAAATAATTATTACTTATATTACACTATTACAAAACTCACTGCAACATAATAAACTTCTTAATATATTTTCAAAAACACGCCAGCAAATAAACAGATATTAAATAATTATTATTTATTTTATAATATTATTCTTACAATATATCCTATAATGCATTGCTAGAACGAATCGGCAACTAAATTAAGTGCGGCCCTGAAGTATCCCAGCATGTAAGCTAAATTCCGCCTCGATCGCGTGCCAAAAGAAACAACAATCGTTCTCGCTTTAATCTAAGCTGTATAAAGGATGGAAGATGTCATGTGTTAGACATTTCCCGCCCTCATGTCGTGTTTTACCCCGCACGTCATGTCATTATATCGGTTTCTCACACAATATAATGTACCTGGTCTACTACTGTAACTATACTGTGTGAAATTAAAATTGCAACACCAAGTAATATATAAAAAGTTTAGGTGGAAATTGTATTTTATACAAGGTGTGTCAGATTTAAAATGATACACTTATATTGGAGGTTAGATCACACTTAGCTGAGTTTAAAACACCCCAAACTTATCCTTGAATATTAATCGTTTTTGAAATATAAGGTGTTTTTGATTAAAACTGTAGCCTGACTTATTTTTTAAACGGCTGTACAAGGTGGGCAAATTTCGATGTTTATATAGGGTGATTCGGTAACTGTAAGAGATACAAAAAAATGGAAGACACATTCTCAATTTCTTTTTTTGAGACACTCACTGGCGAAAACAAAAATTTCCTATTGTCTTTTGTTTTCGAGTTATAAACAAATTTCGATTTTTCGACATTTAGACACATGTCAATACTTATAGTTTGTAAAATTATGAAAAAACAAGTTTTATTTTCTTGAGGCACCTTTTCTGTATAATACAGTGGCGTCGAGAAAATTTAAAAAAAATAGGTGCACTTTCGAGTTATAGCATAACAATATTATTAATATGCAATTTTATGACAAACGCATAAACACTGTCATAGATGACACACGTCTACTTGGGATAAATATAAAGAAACGCAAAAGGTAACCTACTAAAGGATTATTTTCACCATTACATACTTATACATCAAAAGTTACCCCACATATAATATACAGTTTGAAAGAGAAAAAAAAATTCTTTTTTAACTAAACCATAGGCAACTATGATTCCCATTTAAAAAAATATAACTTTATACCGTAACCCGAAATTGCACTTTTTTTTAAATTTTCTCAACGCACATTATTATACAGAAAAAAGTGCCTGAGGAATGTAAAAGTTGTTTTTTCATAACTTTACAAACACCCAAGATATTGACATGTGTCTAAAAGTCGAAAAATCGAACCTTTATTATAACTCGAAAACAAAAGACGATAGCGAATTTTTGTTTTCGTCAGTGAATTTGTCGCAAAAAAAGAGATAGAGAATGTGTCTTCCATTTTTTTATATCTCTCACAGTTACCCAGTTACCCTATACAAACATAGAAATTTGCTTACCCTGTACATATTTGGATAAAATTTGGTAAAAATATTATACTCTTTTAGTCCAATGAAATGCATAATTTACTTTTATTTTCCATGTCGTGCGGTCAACAGTGCACTCTGCACGCGATACGATACCAAATTTTAGGCTTCATTCAATGTACTATGTCTAATACTTTAATACACATACTGTATAATAATATGTTACACGTGTTTTCCAGTCTAGAACTGGGTCTAAGTAAATATCTAATACTTTATTGGATATCACTAGTTGAATAGATTTGCTTTTAGGTTTAATTAATAAGTTTGAAGTATATATTTTTTTTCTAACAGGACGAAATTGCATGATGAACGTTTTATCCTGGATCGTTACTATTTTTTGTTATTGAAATACATCTGATGAAGTGTGTAAATTTGTGCTTAAATTTTCTGAAGAATATGTGACTAGTTTTTCACTTACAATAATGTAAATATCATCAGCAAAGGCATTATAAAATACGGATAGATAGTTGTCTAAATTATTTGTATAATGAATAAACGATAATGGACCTAAAACATTACCTTGTGGTACATCAATCTCAACAGGTAATTATTTAGATTTAAAAAATTTACAAACTGTTTTCTGTTATTTAAATAAGATGTAGAGATTTATTACATGTACCTTGTACACTATAATATTCAATATTTTTTTAAAAGAGTATCATGGCTCTAGATTTAAGAATCAAAAAGTAGTAAATAGGCTAAATATCGAACTTTGATAATTGGTAGTAACCCCAAAATAATTATTGTTCGAGCGTATTTTTTCTCCAAAAAAAAACTTTTTCAGAACTGATATCTAGAAAATTAGAAAAATTTTGTATTTTTTCCCTACCTTATAGAAATTCTACCACAATGGTTATATTCCGATATTAATACTTCTGGCGACATCTGCTGGAATGCTTTATTCCTACTAATTACCAAATGATTAATACGACAAATTAACCAAAAATCTATTTCTTTTCCATTAATCTGTGCAACATTTATTCAATACTAGTTTGGAAAAATATCGTGCGTGTGTATGTGCGTGCGTGCGTGCGTGCTTATATGCATGTTTGTATTTATGTGTATATTTATGTGTATATTGTAGTCATTTAGTGTATATTGTAGTCAATTTAGGTTTATATTTGGATACGAATCTTAGATTCAGTAGTCATGTTTGTAATCTTGTGCAAAAATCATTTAGCAAACTTAAAATACTTCATATGCACAAGGAACTTTTGAAAAGTGATACGAAATTGTTGCTCTGCGATTCCCTTATTTTGTCTCATCTTGCTTATTGCGACGTGGTGTACTGGCCGGCTCTTACATTAAAAGACAAAAACACTCTACAAAAAATACAGAATAGTTGTTTACGATATTCTTATAGCCTACGTAAGTTTGATCACCTGACTTCCACTTATTCGCAAATCAAATGGCTTAATTTGGAGGAGAGATTTGTATATCACATGTCCTGCCTGACCTTTAAAATTGGAAGTGTTGAGTTACCCACTTACCTTTTTAATAAGCTAATAAGAGGTAGTGATGTTCACGAGCGTCCGACACGTAATCGCGATTTGTATACGGTGTCTAAACATACAATGGCTCAATTTGAAAGATGTTTCACATATAATGCCACACAAATATACAATAGAATTCCCACAAATATTAAAAACGCTTTGAATATAACTACATTCCGAAAACAAATCAAAAACTGGCTACTATCTAATCGCTTATACGATTTAGTATAGGTATTACTATTATTTTTCTTTCCTTTTTTTCTTTTTTTATTGTTTTGTAAATACATAATAATTTTCACGTTTGCTGTCTTGTTAGTATAAGGTTGGTTACATGGTAGAGCGGCATTTGCCGAATGGCGCCAACCTGCATTATAATAATTTACTGTTTTTATGTACTCCAGATATAAAAATAAAGGCAATTTATTTTTTTTTATATTTTTTTTTTTCGGTTGCCCGACGCTGGACAGTCCTCCCGTGGCCTCCGACGCCTCACGGGAGTCGCGCCAGCACATTAACCTCAGCAACTCCCCACATCCCGCAGAGTTAGTGACTGTAGGCTCCGGAATCGTGTGCCCTAAGCAGACGGAGAGAACCAAGAATGACCGCCTTCTGCATTTGGCCTGCCAGCCACTCAGCTGATTTTTGGCAGGCCGGTATGATCTTCAGTTCTGAGAGCAGCGTAGGCTTTATCCCTCCGAGTACACCGATAATAAGGACGACCATTTTGACCGAGTAGCCTGGGTACAGCACTTGGAGCTCGTACCGGAGATCGCGATATTTGGTCCGTTTCTCCTCCTCCTTCAAGGCGATGTTTTTCTCTGCAGGTGCCGAGAACTCGATGACATACATCACCTTGAGTTGATGGTCGAGGAGGACTATGTCAGGCTTGTTGGCTTGGATTAGCCTGACAGTCGGGAACGAGTAGTTCCAGTAAATCCGGCATTTCTCGTTCTCGACAACGGACTCAATATCTCCGGGGACGTAAGGCAGCACTGGTGTCTGGTCTACCCCGTACGAGTGCCTTAGATGGTAGTATAGCACTCGTAAAGCCGCGTTATGTCGGTGGATGTACGCCGAAATCGCATATATGGGGCATGCAGAAAGTAAATGCATGAGCGATTCCGACGCCTGATGGCAGGTCCTGCAGTTGATATCAGGAACCTCTACACGCCACACGCGGCTACGGTAGACCAAGGTGTTGATAACACCATCTTGACAGGCCATAATGAATCCCTCGGTCTCCGACTTAAGCCCTGCTGACCTTAGAAAGGCGAAGGTCAGCCTGGTCGATAAACCCAGTGTTTCTATGTTCTTATAGAAGACACCATGCTGGGGTTTATCGACATGCTGCCGAAACAGATTTTCCTGTTCGGCAGCTCTAATTCGAGCTTTCAGACGATTTGGCTGAAGTTCGGTGACTGACTCAACATCAGCACCTCGCCGGCCTCCTCGCCGGATGTCAAATGCGAGACCGAGTTCATCTGCGGCTCTTTTTGCTGCCTTGAACAATCCTGCTCCCACTCCTACAGTTTCGTGATGTTTTACGAACCGCAAGAGGGGATCTGAGCTCCTGAGTATGTTACATGCCATACTCAGTACTACTCTGCCATGCGTGCACTCCAGGCTCAAGTGTCCTCGGCCCCCCCGTTGACGTGGGAGGTACACACGAGGAACGGACGATCTAGTATGAATACTTCTGTGAATATTCATCATCTTGCGGGTATCTCTGTCTAATTGGCGCAGCTCATCTACCCTCCACTTTACTACTCCGAAGGAGTAGAGCAGAATCGGAACGGGAAGCATATTAGTTGCAGACACCTTGTTCTTCCCCGAAAGTTCGGAAGACCAAATCTTTCGGAGGCGGTGTCTGTACTTGCCGCGGAGAGAATCCTTTATTTGTGTTACATCCTGGATGTGCCTTTGTTGCACACCCAGGTATGTATAGGTCTCTCCGGCATCCAGATGTCTTAGGATGCTTCCGTCTGCGAGCTGCGCATCTTCAGAGAATTCCCCGCATCGTCCTCTCTTGAGGTGGACGACTGCACATTTGTCCAACCCGAACTCCATACCAATTGCCCGCGTATATTCTTCGACCACCCTAAGAGCGTTTTGTAGTTCACGCTCTCCGGAGGCATAAAGTTTAAGGTCATCCATATAAAATAGATGGGTGACCTTATGCCTCCGGTCGCTGTGTGGCCCACATTGATATCCGCGGGTTTGGCGGAGCCCAATAGACAACGGCAGCAGTGAGATGCAGAAGAGGAGAGGACTCAGGGAGTCACCCTGGAAAACTCCTCTCCTAAATGCCACCTGCTCTGTCGTGACCCGCTGCGCACCTGACGTTATGGTGAAGCGGGTCTTCCAAAGCGGCAGCAGCTGTTGTATGCATCTCACTAGTGGTGCTGGTACCGCAAGACATTCGAGCAAGTACAACAATAGCTCGTGCGATGTTGTATCAAATGCCTTGCGGTAATCAATCCAGGCCATCGATAGATTCCGCTTGTATTGCACAGAATCCTGTGTAATACAGCGGTCTATCAGCAGGCTGTCCTTGCAACCTGCCATGCCCTTCTTGGCACCACGCTGTTCGTGTATCTGCTGGAAGACCGGATCAACAGACCTCAGGGTCCTAGCATACAAGATACGTGTAAATATCTTGTAGCAGGAGTTGAGGCAAGTGATCGGCCTATAATTCCTCAGGTCGGAAAGATCCCCCTTTTTGGGGATAAGCACAGTACGTCCCTCGACGAACCAGTCCGGAATCTGCTGCCCCTCGTTCAACCATGAGTTGAAAACTCGCGCCAGACGGCGGTGAGTGGAAGGAAATTTCTTCCACCACCAGTTGTTAATGCCGTCTGGGCCCGGGGCAGCGAAGTTCTTGGTACCAACAAGTGCTTGTTGGACTTCCTCCGTACTGATTGCCGGGCACACTTCTTCTGGCTCTTCAAGATGTTTGTGACACAGAGCCTCGAAGTATGCAATTGATGGAGTGTCGCTATTGAATGGACGCGTCGTTTCGTAGATTCCCTTCCAGAGGGTTTCGACATCTTCTACAGTCGGTGGATTCTCGACAACACGCTGTGGCTTTTGAAAGAGGCGGGAAGGATTCGTACGGAACAAATTGTTTTGTTCCATACTCCTCACCCGCCTCTTCAATGTTTTCTTTATCGCCATGAGCGCTCGGATCCTATCTAGACAGTGCTGCTTGATGGTAAGCATCACTGTCAGATTTAGAGTATGGTGTTGACGTCTTAATCCGGCTACTATGCAAGGCAATTTATTATTATTATTATTATTTACGATGTTTTTTAGAAATCGTTGTCGATATGTTCCTTCTAAACTCTTCTAAAAATTTAGAATTTGCAGTTAAAGAAAATGTTTTTAACAATGGGAAAAGAAATTGCATGTTTAAAGTGGACTCATTTTAATTGTTCCACTTCGTCCCTATGTGAAAAGTTTATTTAGAGTTACCATAATATCTGCTCTTGGATATGCTTTAGTTTAGATAGCTTATTATTATATCCCAAATCTAAATTAGATGAAATTACCTTAGATATAGATTAAAACAGCATGTAATTGCAGGAAGGCAAGTTGAAATAACTTCCAGAAGCCACAGATATATGTGAACTTGAGTTTCCGCTTCCTGAAAGGAGACGTAGACAAGCATTACTTACGGAGTAATGGGAGTTCGTTTAATTCTAGGGAAGCCTCAGGGTAAACAAGCTCAGTGCTGCGACTGTTTTCAACAGGATTTTGCAGTTCTAAGAGCCCCCGAGTAGAAGCGAGATTCCAAAGATCGTCAAGTCTTCGCCCTATTGTCATAGGATTTTCAGTGAACAGTGATATTCGCGTGGCTTATATGATGAATTAAAAGAATTATACGTCTCCAGGCAAGCTCATACTACATTCCTATTCAAGAGATAAGTTTACATTCTGTACCTAAAAATTATTAAACAGTTCAATTTAGTCAGGAATAACATAAATTTATGCTAATAACCAATAATTGGTCAATTAGATATGTGTATTTTGTAGGAACTAATTTACACACTAGATTAACACAAACTGTGAACATATCTTCTTTACCAGACTTTATAAAAAAAAAAATCCAAAAATAAATGCCATATTATTATGTTAACCACGTTTTTTTAGGAAGAAATATTAATGATCATACTGGGTCATCAAAAGTGATTAGATTATATCACTATGAAAATTTTTATCGTCTCACCAATTTAATGTATAGTTAACGCAATTATTGCCAATTATACAAGTTGCCTCTAGAAGGTCTGTACAAAAAAGCTAGCATATATCCCAAATAGAGTTACCAAGTCGCTCCGTCGGTCATGAGCGTACGATAAATGAATGTATATGTAAACGGGGTGTAGCGTACTCATTCTGATATAACAGCTACCTAGATAGATAGAGCTCCTAGAAGAAAAGAAGATCGGTAACGGGGAAAACAAAAAAAGAAGAATATAATAATAGTAATGATAAAATATTGTAGATACATATTAATCAAAATTCATTATATGTAACCATATTAACATTTTAATTATAACTTTTTACCTTTTAGTTGATGAATATAAGAATTTATAACTAAATGAGTTTTTAATTATGTGGAACTCCACACGGGGCATACCTGTTACTGTTGGTATTGGTAAGTGGATGAACTCAACTATACATTTCCAACATTTGCAACATCTCCGCCTTTGCAGCCTCCTTCTTGAAGAGTATGTTGCGATGTTTTTGTATAAAAGATAAATATTGTTCAAATTCATTTAAAGGATTGTCTGGTGCACACTTATAGCGTAACTTAACATAGTCAATATTTTTGCTTAAGACATTTGACACAAACTCCACATATATCAATTAATGCCCCTAACATTGATTCCACATTTTTCATTAAATGAAGAGATTCGCCTAATATTAATGAACTATTTTGTAATTTATCTGTGGTTTCGTTCACTATTATGAAATTGTTACATATCTCTTGCAGATCTGCATGAACTTCGACGTTTTCGAAGAATTGTTGGTTTCACCTAATGGCTGCTGATTCTTTACCCTTAAAATTTAAAGTAACATACTTCATTTGGTCGAAACACTTTGCATAATAAAATGCAGCGTTCAACCAAGTTCCAACTTGAAGCATGGTTGAAGCTTCATTAGTCACTACAAACGTTAAAAATAAGTTTGTTCGTAGAGAAATTTCCAACCGTTTGAACCTGTGCATGCCCACATCGTTGTAGAGATGTGCTTTTGAATCAAAACGTATCTTAATAAAGAACTCTCGTAATAATCTCATTTCTATAATTATGAAATTTTCACAAATAAGTAATAATAAAGGTGCAAATACAGTTAGAGATAAATTAAAATTAACAATAGATGAATTAATTAAATATTTTATCATCATGGTTGATCTGCCAAACTCAGGTGTAACGATCGCGGGAGCCTCGCCTGTGCAAACTCACACACACGCAGTTATCCTAAGGTTTTACATAAACACATTACATCAGTTCACTTTCTCCCGACATACAGTTTATTGATGAATAAAATGAATTAACGATACACATACAATGATATGCCAATGCGCATGTATGCGCACGTCACAGTGAAGCAACGCCCCGAGTTCGCAATGTATGCAATTAGAAACAAGGAGAAGATTCAATCTTAGAGTGATTAAATACAATAATTTTTACGCAATCAAATTTTTGTTTTGTGATAGTGTCTTAATAAATTTATATAACTACATACATATTATACAATTTAATTCGGTCGAATCTCTAGCTCAATGCTTAAACGTTAGGCTTGACCAACGAAAACGGCCATCGAGCAACACACATAAGAGACAGGCAAAAAGCCAATCATTTAGCAATTCAATTTAAAAATGTGCACAATTAAAATTACCCTAATAATCTCGATCATGGCCACATAGAAAATGAAATTTCACAAATATTAGGCTATAGAGTCCAAATTCCTATGACGAGACAAATTTTAAAAACCATGACACGCCCATGGAAATAAAACAATTTATCAGGACACACAAACAAAAAAGCACCGGGAGCGGATGGTACCGAAGATAGGTTACTCAAGAATATGCCGCGAAAGGGTATTGTCCAACTTACGCACATCACGAATTGCATTCTGCATCTACAACACTAGCCATAGCCAGTGGAATTGTGCGGTGGTGTGTCCCATCTTAAAGCCAAAATGTGAAAACAGCTTCTAGTTACCACCCGATATCTCTGCTGTCGGCGATTAAGCTAGTTGAAAAGGTCGTCTGAAGCGGCTAAACATCGCTCAGAACGATCTTGAAATCAGGACGATTGTCAGTTCAGTTTCAAGAGTGGACGCAGCACGACTCAGCAGATCGTCAATGATGTCAAGCGACAGTATAATCTTGACAACAGCACCGCCATGGTGCCCTTAGATATTGAGAACGCTTTCGATACTCTCTGGTTACCCGGCATCATATATAAACTGCATCGGTACCACTTTCCGAGCTACTTAATGCAACTGATACACTCTTAGATGCATGGCAGAATGCTGCGAATTAGAGTGAACAAAACACTATCAACACAGAGGGATATCAGAGCAGGCGTACCGCAGGGGTCGGTTTTCGCGCCAAACTTATACAACATATATACATTTCCGACTTTCCGCAGTTCCCGAACACCAAGCTTGCGAAGTACGCCGACGATATCGCCATATACTGCTACAGTCACCATGCCCAGGCCGCTGGATAGTTGATAAAAGCGCATATGGTAAGGGCGTTGGAATACTACGCCAAGTGGAAGGTGAAGATGAACGTCGCCAAGTCGGAAGCTATAGTGTTCACTACAAAAAAGAATAAATCAAATTAATTACGCCTATTTCGATGGGGGTAACCAAATTGAGACGAAACAGGACGTGAAATATTTAGGTTTAACTTTGGATAAAGGACTATAGTTCGGCAAACACATTAATGATACTGTACGTAAAGCCTATTCACTGTCCAGAAGTCTATACCCCCTGATTGCAGGCTAAACAGTGGCAATAAGAAATTAATTTACACAATGATAGTGAGACCGGCCATAATATATGCTGCGCCAGCTTGTACCCTTACCAGAAATATTTCGCAAAAATTTTATGAATTCGAACTCTCAGGTTGTCCACTAACCGCCAACATTACACAGATAAGGGGCATAACGCGCCATTTAGAATTAAACAAATTACCATATCAAACGCTACCAATATTTCGGCAGTAAATTTTAAAGTGGCCTCTCCTTAAAAATTGGGAGGCTACTCCCATTATATAAAAGGGAGCCCCAAAATTCAAAATTTTTTCTTATTTTTCTTCTTTTCAGTTTGTTCGTTTTTATAATAGGAATTCCCCACAAAAATTTTCCAAATTATAAGCAAACCATTAATGAAGTACGGCACATTATTATAATACACAACATATCTATTGATGTAAGTTAAAATAAGGAGCTAGACATTCCCGCTTGAGTTCAGTATTGTTTAGAGATGGGCTTTTAAAGCAGCAGCTTGGCACACCATAATATCATCAAAATTAAAAATTTTTGTTTACCAATTTTATTTATATTTATACACTTTTCTTTTGCATTGTTTTAAAGTTTTACGCCAGCTGCGTATGCTTTTGCATACGTTGCCGGTTTCTATACTTATGTTTATATTATACAATAGAAAATGTTTTTTATATATTCTCAGGAGTTGTATTTTATTAAATATTAGTTCTAAGCCCAGACTGGCCCCGCTACTGCCCGACCCAACAATTGCCGCTACCCTCCTACACGGGGATGCTGGGTCGGCAACTGACCAGATGTCCGGCGGAGCAGAACATGTTCTGTACATTTGATTAATTAAAATAAAAATTGTCAATTAATGAGTTGTTTTTATTAAAAAAAACTTAATTTAATTACAGAAAAATCATTCACTTCTTTATATATATATATATATATATATATATATATATATATATATATATATATATATATATATATATATATATATATATATATATATATATATATATATATATATATATATATATATATATATATATATATATATATATATATATATATATATATATATATATATATATATATATATATATATATATATATATATATATATATATATATATGATTAAATATGATTTGAAGGAAACAACTACTCAGCGGGCAAATACCCCGACCTGCATTGAATTACACCTTCAAATCATGATAGATCGATAGCCAATATCATTTGTCAATTCCAACCAGACATAGATCGATTTCGAACTTATTTGTTCTCTTAAGTATGCCATAGGTTATGGAACAGACAAATGATAGTGGCCGACCTGCTAGTTATATACTAAGGTGAAGTGAATAGTGGTGAGAGGTATGAAACTTCTCATATGGTCTGAATGCTACTATCCGACCAACATCCTAGATGTCTCTGTGGCGGATAGCGACTTGCGTCACGGCAAGTACCGAGAGCGGCGACCCCTAGCGAGGTGGACTAAACTAATGTGATTAAATATGATTTGAAGGAAACAACTACTCAAGTGGGCAAATACCCCGACCTGCATTGAATTGCACCGCCAAATCATGATAGATCGATAGTCAATATCATTTGTCAATTCCTAACCAGACATAGATCGATTTCGAACTTATTGTTCTCTTCAGTATGCCATAGTTTATGGAACAGACAAATGATGATATCCGACCTGCTAGTTATATACTAAGGTGAAGTGAATATATATATATATATATATATTATATATATATATATATATATATATATATATATATATATATATACATATATATATATATATATATATGAGACATAAAACATGAATTTGTGCATCTGATATATTAGGTATAAAAGAACAAGTCAAAATGATATAAACATCTAACTTTTTATAGCTCAAAGATGTTATCTTCTAGTTTGTAAGTAATTTAATAAAATTGATTGAATTAAAATGATGTACTTTCAACTGCAGTAAAAACTTTATAAGGGTCGTAAGAGCAACAATAAATAATTTATTACCTTGAAATATTTATCTAGATGGCTGTATTAATTGAGTGTCGCGGAAGAGATCACATAATCCAATAATAAATTTCCATAAAAAAACGATGAATGCCTGACATAACCAGATAAAAATTCAAAGTGTCGATTATTGAATATTCATTGAACATTGACCAGTGAAGTGTAAAACTCAAACGTGTTAAACTTATTTCCAATTTAATTAAAAATTCCAAATTTACAACCCGATAATTAGAGTTGAGGTGAAGGTTTCACGGGTAAGAAAGTAAGCATTTAATTTTTGTTTGTTTATATTGTTTACAGTGGTGGCTCGTGCTGTAGAAATGTGAGGTTGCAATTTTAGAGGTACCAGTTATTATAATTAGTTAGATTACATACATAAGTTAAAACTTACTAACTATGAATGTTTTCTAGAAAAACATTTATATTTGCACGAAAGTACTTATCTTATTTAATAATATGAACCAATGTTTCTTCTCCCTTCTTTAGGTATTAAACCACCGACCCTATAATATTGATAAAAATGTTTATTAAATAAACCTCTGCACCAAAAGAATTAGTCGAGCTTGGTTTTTGATAAAAAGGTATTTTGCCTGTTTAAAAATGTTTCACGTCAATAAATATTAATCTAAAAATTAAACTTAATTTTCAAGATGACATTCCGAAAAACTCTCTGATTCTGTTCTCAAAACGAGTAAAATTTCTTTGATAAAAATTGTCTTTTTAGCAGTGTCAAATATGACAATTTCTATTTATATATTTCTATGGAAAGATATATACCAAAACATGTCAACTATTAATTGATTGTCTAAAATGTTTGGCATTTACGTTTCGTTTTTCAGATTAATATTTTTTAGGTGTGAGACATTTTTGGATAGGAACAAAATTTTTTAAAAAAACCAACTTTTGACATACTTTTAGTGCAGAGTTTATTTAACATTTTTTTTATATTATAAGACAGTGGCATAATGTAAACTAACTAACATTAATTAATAATTGATTGCACCTCGTTAGATGAGCCGCTTCATGACTGCTGTACCATCATTTACCTCTGTGATCATATGTTTCAACAATTAGTTTTCGTTTAGCAAAAGAAGCGCATTTTTCACATCACAACCACAAATCCACGTATGTTTATTATAAATGATCTCAATTAAATGGTCTATTAAAAGTTCAATTTTTACTGGAAGTGGATTGTTTTTATGTTTAAATTTAAATTAGGTCTTCCTCATTTTTATTTCAATTTTGTCGAATGAAGATCAACTACAGACTCCGCTATTCAACGTTGCACAGAATTTTTACGATAATAAAAATGCCTTTTATATACGTATACTTACAAAAAATTGGGCTGGCTAAAACCCTGAATCTGAATATACTACTAAATTACTAAGTTCGCACTAGATTTGCAACCTATTGAACCTTATGAAATGGAAATATTCGAATGCATGAGTCAGTCGGTATTCGATTCTTAAAGGCTACTTGGTGTATTAAGTAACTTTTTAACAAGATACAAATATGATACAGAATTTACCTTTATCGTGGGAGATATTAATATTGACGGAAAATTTTTTGGGTAAGGGTCCTTATTTTGAGAAAAATAAGGACCCTTCCTAAAGAACCATCCATTAATAAGTCGGTCTAAAAAACTTTTCTATTACATTAATATTGACATTCTTGATGGTAACAGTGATTATGGTCAAGAATATCTAAATATACTTAGTGAAAATGGTTACATATCTACTGTAAATGTTTTTAATAGAGTGGAGGGGAATTGCAGATCGTGCATTGACCATATATTTCTTAAAGCTCGTACAGCATATGACAAATTTACCCCAATAATACAGAGCCCCGTATAACGGACCATAATGTCATTATAATTCAGTAGTCTTTATCGTTACCTAAAAAAAATGACAGTAACAGTAGCAGATTTTTATCATACATATATTAATTACAATAAGTTAAGAGAAAAATTACATACGGAAAAATGGAAGGAGATGTATAAATCTACGGATGTTGACTTAGCTAATATTTTCATAACAAATATGCAAAAATATATTGACGAATGTTCATATACAAAAAAATAATAATAAAAAGAAACGAAATCAAAAGAAACCTATGGCAAGCTGATTCTGTGCCTATGGATAACTAGAGGAACTAATTAAATTTGTTAATACAAAAAACAAGTTACACAAGAAATACAAAAAGTCTAGAAAATGCTACTTTATTGACAGAATATCGTAAAAATAGAAATACACTAAATGAACTTATTAACACCACAAAAACAAATTATTTCAAATCACAAATAAATAAAAATTGCCCACAACATATGTGGAAATGCGTTAAAAACATTAAAGGACAAAGTCATAAAATGTTTATATTAGTAGTATAATGAATAGAAATAATGAACTAGTTTTAAATTAGATAAAACAGAAATCGCAAATGAATTTAACCATTACTTTAGTAATGTAAGGAAAAAACCTAACTTAGCAGAAAAAATAAAACATACAAAACCGTAAATTTGCCAGAAACCAAATTGGTCAACTCAATTTATCTTTCACCTATTGATGAAGAGGAAGTAAAAGAGATTATAGGTAATTTAAAACTTAAAAAGACATCAGGACTGGATGGGATGAAATCTGAAACCTAAAAGAAGTTTCTGACTATGTTACAGAGCCCTAACATACCTCATAAATAAATCACTGCACACTAACATTTTCCAGAGACAATTTAATTTAGCCGTCATTAAGCCATTGTATTAGTCTGGTGACAAGCAAAAGGTTTCAAATTATGGGTCCGTATCTCTAATATCTAATCTATCACAGATTTATGAAAAGATAGCTAAAAATTAGAATATGTAGATATTTAAAAAAGTATAATATATCATCAGAAAAGCAGTATCGGTTTATGGAGGCCAGGTCGACACAAGATGCTATAGCTGAGCCAACAGCAAAAACATATGAGGCTATGGATGCTAGTGAACCATCGCTGTGCATCTTTATTGACCTGGCCAAGGCATTTGACGTCAGTCATCCAGATTTGTAACATATTCTGGAAAATGTTGATTTTCGGGATACCACCTATAATCTCTTAAAAGTTATCTCTCCAGTAAAAAACAGTCAGTTTTATATTGATAATTGTATGGGCAAAATAGAAAATGTAACGTACGGGGTCCCGCAAAGTACTGTTTTGGGTCCGATCTTGTGCGTTTTATATATAAATAATCTTTTTAACATACCGATCTCTGGTAGCATTACTAATTTTTGCTGATGATAAAGAAATATTCTTTAAATGAAAAATATTTGATTCACTAAAAGTTAAAGCAGAAAGAGATTTTGAAAAAAGTTATCAACTTCTTCAACAACAAGCTACTAACTATAAATGTAAAAAACAACTCATTACCTACCATTTTGCAGCTACCCTCGTAATCTTCCTGATTATGAAACATTGATAATAAAATAATGGTGAATGGAAATGACATTCGCTACAATCACAAAATATCTCGAGATCACCATGAATAATTGCCTAAAGTGGGACAAACATTTAGATACTTTTAGTAAAGAAACTAAAGTTTCTTATTAATATTCAAATATTTCCAACAATTTTTTATGTGAAGTATTTAGAAATAATGTATCGTTCTTTAGTACAAGTCCCATTGTAATATAGTATCATAGGTTGGGGGGTCAAACTTGTGTGTAAACAAACTTCGGATAATTCAAAAATGGATATTTAAATTATCTATAACAAATGTTACACGTATCCAACCAATGAACTGTATACTGAGGGCAAAATTTTGTATATATATTGTATATCTATATACAGCATGTCCGGCTAAGGTAGAAAGAGGAAAGAATAATATCTTTTTTCTCAAAAAAAATTTTTCCTTATTAAAAAAATTTTGTTATTTAAAAAAAAAAGTGATTAAAAAAAAAAAAAAAAAAATATACAAGGGGTTTTTAACAAATTTTTTACAAGAGTAAAGTACCCCTTATTACAATTTTTTTAGCAAAATACTATTCAAGAAATTGTTTCAAATCATCACATTTTCTAAGATAACAACACATAACAGAAATAAATTAGGTATTACAGTGTCAAGCAAAACGTCATTGTCAGTAACTTTTAAAAATTTTGTCAGTTTACAATGTTAACAACGCAGCAAAGAATACATAATTATTTATTTAAAATTACCACGAAATATTACATATGTATAAAAAAAATATAGATAACGAAACCAATATGATTATAATTTAAGGCATAATTCATAAAAATAGACCAAAATCTGATGGTATAACAATAATTATTCAAACACCGCTCCTACGAAGAACGCATTTTTTCCAATTGGGCTCTAAAATGATCACTAACTCCTCCTCACTTCTTCTAGGGATATTGCTTGTACAGCTTGTATAATTCATTGTTTTAAAATGTCCTCATCATTTGGCAGTAGAGTGGTATAAGTTAACTGTTTTAGGCGTCCCACAAATACGTAGCATGGGGTTTATTTTAATACGGAGGTTTGTAAAATAAAAGTATTTTTTTTAGATTCAAGATAATTATGATATTTTTAAACCAGGAATATTCGTGTGCCATTTGTATCCATTATAATATTCAGTTTTGGACCAACAGATTGGGGCACTCTGATAGAACTGAAATAAAGTATTTTGTGATATAACCCAACTATCAGCTGTTGCAATTTAGAAGCATTGTCAATAATTTTTATAAATGGCAATATAGGTAAGTTTTGTTTTGTAAAAATATTAGTTTAACATCTCAATATCTGTTTGTCGTGTAGAATGGTCTGGTAATATGTGTTTGTAAAGGCATGTAATTATTTTGTTAGCAAATACATATGTTCTCGATTGGGGAAGAGTATGCATAGCTGGTAGATTTTAGGTGTTTACTTTTTTTAGGTGTTCATTTTGGATATTGACCTAGAGAAATTTAGTACACTGATACCCAAAGGCTTTTATGGGAAAAACTCGATGCACATAAGAGATCTTCCTTCTGACATAGAAGATTCCATTTTGGAGGATGATATTGATGAGTCCAACATGTTGGTGGAAAATAATACACAGTATGAAGAACTAGTTTGTTATAGTAGAGATGATGGAGTACCTTTAGTTGACCTACTTCCTAATATGCCCTCGACAAATAAAGCATCTGAAGTCAAATGGAAGAATTCCATAACAAATACCAATGCAGAAGGTACCTAGTTTCAAGGCAATACTTCCTCCAGAAGTCCTACAGTTGACAACTCCTTATAAAATTTTAAAGTTTTTCTTAGATGACATCTTTTTAGATAGTACTGTTTATCAAACAGTTTTATTCAGTACTCAGATACGGCCCAACAAGCCACTGCATTTATCGAAGGAAGAGTTAGAAAGATCTTTGGGTATCCTCATATGGATGTCAATTATAAAACAACCAGATGCAAGATGATATTGGTCCCCTAATACACGAGTTAATCAAGTTGCTGATTTCATCCCCGTAAAAAAGTGTGTTGCAAAGTTAAAAGCAGAGTCACCTGTTAAAAATGTAAAGTACACCTGTTTTTATGCGAAAAGAAATTTCTTTGTAGAGTTTCATACAAATTAAATATTTATTAAAATGCAGCTTATGAGCATACTGTGCCCAATAGGAACATTTTTTTTTTTAATTTTTAATAAAAAGTTTGTCTTAGAATGTTCTATTTGCACATTTAAATAACATATCTTTAAAAAACATTTTCTTGTAAAGTTAAAAGAAAAAATGAAAAATTAAATCATACAATAGAGGGTTAACAAGGTTCAATTACTGCCCGTAAGAAGAACCAAGAAGAAACTTACGAGAGATCAGTCTACATTATAAGAAAATATAAATGGAATAAACATAAACAATAAAAACTGTGCATACTGTACCCTGTATGAAAATAAATATTAAATAAGTAATACTGTGTCCTAAAATCTAATAAAAATAATAAAAGCTACACATGTTATACACACCATATTCATAAGGTTCGATTACTTCTCGTAAGAAGAACCAAGAAGAAACTTATGAGAGATCAGTCTACATTATAACAAAATATAAATGGAGTAAACATAAATAATCAAAAATGTGCATACTGTACTCTGTATGAAAATAAATTTTAAATAATTAACACTGTGTCCTAAAATAACAATAAAAGCTATACATGTTATACACACCATATTCACAAGGCTCGATTACTGCCCATCGTAAGAAAAACTAAGAAGAAACTTACAAGAGATCAGTCTACATTACAACAAAATATAAGTGGAGAAGCATAAACAATAAAAATGTGCATACTACACCCTGTATGAAAATAAATACTAAACTTTGACCTCTATTAATAAGTACTCGACCTCTATTGAGCCACCAGTAGCAATATGAATGTTTTCTGAAATAAAAACGCTTTTTTATATTATAAATAAAATGCTATTAAAATTTAAAATGCCTGCAGTATATCATCGTCTAATTTCGAATTAAGGCTGGTCAATTGTGTACCAATTATTTCATGGATATTTATCAAACATAGAAATAATATTTTCGAATAATCTACTCGAACTGCATTAAGTACAACTTGGCCTTAGTCCGAGTCAGATTCGGACGAAAAAGAGTCATCCCGCACATAAATGTTCAGTGGCTCTACTACGATGTCCATTACAATATCACATTTTTTCCTCTTGGATTTGAGCATAATGAATCATTCTTTTTCCTAAGGACACTATTGCGTGACCTTTTTGCAAACCTATAGTGTCAAACACAATAATTACATTACAACATGTAGAAATAAAAACTTGGTTTACTTACCAAAAGCTAATTTCTGTTTTCAATGTCCTCAAAGTACTCCATTTTAATCTAAAAATACCTTAAATAAAAATAACATTATTGAGTCAGTAGTACTGAACATAATGTTGCATATTATCTTTTTTGTAATCCAAGTTTCAGCGTTTTGGCAAATAGCCAGGAAAATAATTGGTTAAAAAGATATATGTTATACTTATCTGTGATAAGATTTGTAAAAGTTAGTAAATAATAATTAACAAAAATTTTCAGTTAATATTGTTTTTCATTCCACTCTATATTTTAACTTTTATCAAGAAAAGGAACTTAATTTGTTTTTAAATTATTTCATTGACCCTAAGGGGTATTTCCGCTATATAATTTCAATTATTCTGTTCTCTGAAGCCATTAATGTTTATTACATTAAGGTTTACAAGTTTGGTTACTTTGGATTCTTTAAATGTGCTGGCTACCCTTATGAAGCGATGCAGGCGGAAACACGTGTCGGTAGATAATTTAAAGTTTTTTTAAAGTGAGTGTCAACTGGTGAGTACCTTGTGTTTTATTTATTTTTGGTTTTACTAGACAGAATAGTTGAAATTAAAAATAACATTATTGAGTCAGTAGTACTGAACATAATGTTGCATATTATCTTTTTTGTAATCCAAGTTTCAGCGTTTTGGCAAATAGCCGGGAAAATAATTGTTTAAAAAGATATATGTTATACTTATCTGTGATAAGATTTGTAAAAGTTAGTAAATAATAATTAACAAAAATTTTCAGTTAATATTATTTTTCATTCCACTCAATATTAATCGTTTTCAGTACGTACCTTAATATAAATAAAAATGTTAGTTTATCGCTTAAAAAACACTATGTATTAGGTAAATGAGAATAACAGCAAATAGAAACAACGAATTGCAACAAATAACTGTAATCTCCCCAAAACACCAAAAGGTATTTGACCATCAAGAAGCTATCAAGTTAAGTTTATCTTATGATGTGGGTTTTAAAAATACAACCAATAGAAAAACTCTATTCGAATTTGGCGCACATTTATGGAGCAAGGCATAATTCTATCTGTTTATTAAACGGACTATAGTAAGTGATAAATTAACTTTCATATTTAAGATTTTCAACTATATTATGGGTTATACATTAAATTGAACGAACTTGGTACCATCTGAACGGTTCTTTATTTCAAGAAAGATATTTTTAAAATATAAGAAAAAAGAGAGACAGCTTCTTTGATGTATAAAGAATAATAACCAACATTTTGTTATTGCATTTTAATTTTGTTCTTTTGTCACAATATTTATTTATTAAGTTTATTTCAGATCATTAGCTAGAAATTATAAATTCTCTATTAAACAATTTGCCTGATTTGGCAAACGTTAATGGTAAAAGCTTCATATACAAAATGTAACTTTAGAAAGTGCTTACAATGTAGATATATTCGCAAGCTAAGCCTCCCCAACTAACATAGACTTTGTAGTTCACAGCATATACACTGCCGAAGTGTCGCCAGATGTAAGCGGAATGAAATTTGCATTTTAAATACTTCCCTGAAGTTATTAATAAAATTTATAGTTTCACTTTACCAGCCTTAATTCCAGTATTGTTAAGTAATGGAGTTTGCTCATACTTATTTTATAAGAAGAATTTTTATATACGCAGTATATTTATACTTTGTTGATTGGATCTTTGCAAGTACGTCACAATTACAAGCTGTATGAAGTAAATAAATGAAGTAAATAAATTGAAGGTCAACTTTACTTTTGATCAGAGGCGTGTACTGGAGAACAATAACAACAATAACAATTTTTTATTTATTCCAACATTGAGATAGAGCTTACCTAAATTTCACCGACCGCCACTGAGTACTTGTTAATGCTCAACGATCATTTTCTAGTTCTGTGATTCATACAACGACTAATATAATGTCAAAAATATAATTGCAAAAATGTTACGACGCCGCTGAAACAAGTGACAAACAAGCTGGTCAATGAAGCTGAGACATAGTATCATAATCGTGTCATTCGCCCACCAATTATTAACTTATCGGCCAGATGTCTTAGCCCGCCTAGGCAAACGTATCTCTATATTTGCTTATCCTATGAATGCATTGCTGCGAACGCAGATCATAATAATTAATCTTACACACACGCAAAGATCCAAAGAAAAAAGTATAGTAAAATTTACGCGATGATTAAAATTAATCCAAAGAAATCTATCACTAAGTATCTAATGGAGTAGTTGGCTAGAGTAGCAAGTGTGAGTAGATAATCTCTCCATCGTCCTCCGGGTTCGAATCCCGTCCACTGGCAATGTCGGTGAGAATGGTTGTGTACCCTCGTTTTTTCATAAGTGTAACCCTTGTCCGTGCAGCTTCGGATTTGGATTCGCGGATTGTCTAATTTCTGTGATGTTTATATTATATATTATATAGGATTACGATACAACGAAATAAAGTACAATACAATACAACACAATACAGTACAATACAATACAATACAATACAATACAATACAATACAATACAATACAATACAATACAATACAACACAACACAACACAACACAACACAGTACAATACAATACAATACAATGCAATACAATACAATACAATACAATACAATACAATACAATACAATACAATACAATGCAATACAATACAATACAATACAATACAATACAATACAACGCAATGCAATACAATAAAACATAACACAAAACAACACAGCACAACACAACACAAAACAATACAATACAATACGGTACGGTCCGCTCGGTGCGGTGCGGTGCACTCCAGTGCAATGTAATGCAATACAATACTATACAATACAAAATAAGATTATTAAAATATTACAATAATTAGAACATACAGTAACTAATGTAATTAAAACCATATTTCTTTAATATTATTTATATTACAACCAAATATTTCAAGCTGAGGTTCAATACCAGCGTAGTTATGCACTATTTGATACACTGGGGGACATTTATGAATATTTGTCCTGTGGTATTTCGCCCAAAGCAGATGATTGATTAATTCTGACATTTAGTTTAGGTACATGAAAGTGAAGTAGTGTTACTATATTCTCAGTTTATTTTATAATGAACAATTTTGAACTCGAAATTAAGACAGTACATAGCTCGCCATTTAATTAGACTATCCATTTTATAAAAGACATCTTGCGGAATGCCTATTCGTCAAAAAGCATTATTTAGGGCAAATGTTGCCGATTTAAAAAAGCGCCCTTGATCAATTGAGGAAATATGAGGAGTATATGGGACTCCATACAACATATGCAACTTTAAAAATTTCGAGTTTAGATCTTATAAAACTTTGGAATAATAATCGTAGTGTATCAATGGATTTAAAATCTGTCATGTTACAGTTTACAAAACCAAGGCTCTTACATGCATCTGCTACAGTGTTGTCAGTATGAGATGTAAAAGAGAGTTTTGGATCAATAGTAACTCCTAAATCTTTAGTTAGATCCTATCTGTTAAAGATAGTCTCATCTAGCGTATAGTCATAGACTAGCGTCTCATTATTGCGACTATATGACATAACATTACAATTAGTAGCATTAAGAGGTAAATGGTTGTCGAACCACCATAAATTTATTTACTATTCTTCACAGAATATCTTAAAGATCATCAGCATATAAAAGAAAGTTTACATCTGAGTTAACAACAATAGCATTAATAAACATAATAAACAGAAGTGGTCCGCTCTGAGGAAAGCCTGTAGTTTGAGGAAATTTGACAGACTGGTAACCATAACACTGAATAGACTAAGACCTGTCGGTCAAGTATGATTTAATCACAGCTCTCAGGCTACCACTAATGCCGATATTGTCCAATTTGGTCCATCCCGTCAAACGCTTTAGAGAAATTAGTGTAACCGACATTTACCTGACTTAATCGATCAAGGACTGCGTTAATAAATTGTCTTGCATTCTAAATTAGTGACAGTGGAACGACTCTCAATTTGTATAACAGGTAATTACATGATAGGCTCATATTTAATAGAAGGCAATTAAAATGGGTTGGATATTTCAGTTTATTGAGAAATCGAATTCAACCCTATCTTGCAGATGTATTTCCAGACCCTAATGATATTTGGGTTCAACGGGATGATGCTCCATGACAGTATGCACGTGAGGTACGCCAGTATCTAAATGATGGAATGGTCAGAGAGGTAGCAATGAATGGCCCGCACGCTCTCCATACTTGTCCCCAATTGAGGTCACTTCAAGAATAAAGTATATATAAGTAGGCCAGATGATCTCAAAAAAACTCCAACAATGGATCACTAATGAAATCCAACAAGTATTACCAGATTCACACTATTATTATGCAACATTAGGGAATTCTTAGGAATGGTCAGTTCATTGCCAACCCGTAAATGATGGTCAGTTCAAACATTTATTATGAGTCAGAAGTTTTTTTTTGTTTTTGTGGTTTTTAGATTATTATTAATTCATTTATCTATAATTGTAGTTATCTTTATGTTGCAGTTCTTTTACAATTTCTTCTCTACTTATTTAAATAAATCCATCTAACATGGTATCGCTTTATTCGAAAAAGAGTAATCCCAATCATACTTCTAAAAATAACGGAAATATGGGACCATACTTTATACCATATAGACATAAAATTATATTATTCATTTTAGATTTGAAGTTACATTTTTTCTCTTCAAATAAACTAACACTGTAATTACATTAAACACATTATTTTTGTAGCTGAATTGGTTCTCATCTCATTGTGGTCTATAGCCTCAGTAGAAGTGACAAAGTAGCTACGAGTAAGACAGATGTCTTTGTTGAAAATCTCTACGTCGAATTTATTATATTCGACGTTGAAAAATGACTTCCGTGAAATGGCATAGGTGCCAAAACGCTTACCCAAACAATTATTATAATAATTACTTATATCTCTATTATATCCCATGTTCATAAAAATAGTAAATGAAGGTTGGCAATGAAATCCAAGTTTTGATTAATTTCAAACTGAGACAAAGGGAATCTTATCGTTTATGAAAAACTCGTTCTGTGTTCTGTTAATTGTATTTTTTTGATTTTCTAATACACATTTAGTTTTACTTGTTATTAAGCTGTCCATGCGGTTCAAATTGCGAATCGCTTCTTTGTCTTGTCGGTAAATTTCAGTTTGGTACATATTTTTTCCAAAATATTTGGAACTGTTTTTTATTCAATAGATTTAGTAGAATATCACAGATACAACACAAATATGAAATCACACAGATGTGTAGAAATGTGGCACATGGAAGTTCGATTTTTTATTTCGTAGGTGCTCTGCACATTTTAAATATTTTTTAGTAAAAAAATATGTGTCGACACCAGTTGTACATTTCATATAAGACACCGATCCGATACCGTCACATTTTAAATCACGAAATTTGTGTAAAATAGTTTTTTTTAGGCTAGATTATTTTAGTAATAATTAGTCATATCACGGCACCTAATCTAAGTTTTACAAAGAATAAATTTATTTGCCTAAAATGACCTTCTCTACACCTTCTCAAAAACTTGTATTACTCTTGTATTATTGTATTTTATAACAGAGATACTATTTGATAAAGTCATCAAATTTGGTCCACCCTGAACACTACAAATAAGGTCACTCTTAATAATATGTTAAAGAGAACTTATAGTAGGTAACGTAAAAAATGAAAATTTGATAATGAAACCTTTTAGCTGGACAAAACAAACCAAAGAGCTGTTCTGTAAATGTTTAAAGACCCATTTTCTTGAATACAAGCTCGACAGTGCTTCACAATGGATTGCTGACCTCTTAATAACTGATTTCATCATATTTCACTACAGGTTGTTTCTATTCTCTCAATTAATTCTTCCCTATTGCCAACTAGGGTAGAATGAATTTTATCTTTTATAAAACCCCAAGAAAAAAAACAATAGTGAGATCTGGAGAACTGGTGGCCATGAAACTGCTCCACGACGTTCGATCCATCGATTTGGATAAGTTGCATTAACCCACTCTCGAACTATTCGTCTGTAATGAGTCGGACAACCGTTAAGCTGAAACCAAGCATTTCGCCTGGAACATAGATGAAAAGTATCCCATATAACTGCATGCGTTGCTTCAAGAAATTCCAGAAATGATGCTAATATTAATATGGGAGGCAGAAAATAGGTGCCAAAAATATTGTTTCCTCAGACATCAACATTTACTCTGACCTCATGATTAAAATATAATAATACAATGTATATGACTTGTCAAAATTAATGTTTGACACAAAGTGAAGTATTTGCGTTAGAAATCTGTGGATACGAGTTGAATATAATGCTGACTTGTCTTTATTATATCCTCTTATCTGCAGATGGTCGTCTTAACTCATCTACCCTTAGACTGGACTTTAAGCGATGGTTAATGTCTGGGAGATTGGTTCTGGAGGCCTGGAGTCGAATCCGTATTTTTCGTATTACATAAATACTACAGTATATTAGACTAACATATAATATTATTGTCCAAATGCTAGGTTTATACCAGTAAGAAGTATTATCTTTATTTTATTTTATTTTTACTTTCAATGTTCAAGTAACTTTTTAAATATTTTAAAAAATAATTTGACACTGACGTAGTTTTTTCACGCGACACCAACCGTTTCGCCAACCAAGTTGACATCATCTGGAGATGACTAAAAGAGGTTTTAATCATCTCAGTGCAGTATATGGTGTTCTGGTGTTTCGTGGAAAACTACGTCAGTGTTATCTTCACATCAAAGGTTCCAACCCACCCCAGGAAAATTTATTTGACTTAAATTGATTTACATTTTAATCAAGAGTTAATTCATAATACTGGTCAACACTGATTTTATTGTCGTTTATATTAAGCTGATTCTAGGATGACTTTATGTCGCTGATTTGCATTTGCTATCAGTTTTACTATATTGGCTCTAGTTTTTGAGATACTACATTCCCTCGTGGAAAATGAGAAAATATACATAAAGAAATAATGGTAAGGTGTAGTAAAGTCGCAAATCAAGTAGTATATTTGCAAAGTTGTTTCAAATTATACAAAACTAAACAAATGAAAACCTAAAAGTCTGTATTTCAGCTAATAAGATAAAAACAGGATGAACTTAGATAAATTAATTACTAATAATGCTTGGTAAAACACTGTTTGTAAGATTTTCTTTTGGAGGAGGGGGTCTTTAGAGAGGCTCCAATAGCAGTCTGTCATCATATGTATATTCCATCTGCCTTAATCGCCTTCCTCCAAAATAGGGAGCGAGCACACGTGAATAAACACTTACTAGTACACACGTCTTTCCTCCAGGACTTGCACTTGGCAATTAAACAAGCGAGCGTTATTATATCTTATACATTATCTCAAAAACTAGAGCCAATTTGTAAAACTTAATATCATTTTTGAAATTATCATACCAAAATACCCTAAAATCGTCGAGACATCTTTGGCAACAAGAGAAAAATTGTGTGTATATTTGTTAACTTATGTAAAATCCTATGACTGTTTTATCTACTAATTTTGTTACCGTACAGTATTATAATGAATCATATATATGTTCATTACTATAGTTTCGGAAATTCCCGTTACTCTTGTGCTATCGCGCACTTCCTGCCGCCATGTGGTGAATCATGCAGATGTACATTTCTAGAAGTTTCTGCAATAACCGTTTGGAATCTGCTGCCATGCACTTCCTGCCAAAATAAAATATGAGACGTCATCAAGGCCATAATTTTGGTATAAATAGAATGGCCGTAGCCAAGAGAATCATTTCAGTTTTCTACTGACAACTATCTTCAGCGCGTTGAGCTGGGTAGTTAAGGAGTCTTAATCACGCTGAGCTTGACTGCATTTGGTTTGAATTCAGAATCCGACGACGACGCCGCCCAGCCGAATGTCTGGTAGCATCTTGCGGTTTTTAGCGCACTGAGTTAGACCTCCTGGTGTTGGTAGCCATTTTGCCGTCCTGCGCCACCATCACCAGTCTACTGTCTATTTATTGCCGTGAGCCTTCGGCGCGTTGTGCTGGATCCGCCGCTAGTGAATAATTGCTAAACCAACCGCAGCGCTGTCACCAGTCCCCTAATTATTTATTGCCGTGAGTCTTCAGCGCGTTGAGCTAAACACGTCGCCGTTAAATAATAATCGAACTTACCGCATCGAGTCCTGGATGTTTCCGTCAGCACGTGGAGCTGAAGCTTACCGTCACCGTTTAATCACCGAAATTAGACTCCTCCCCGTAAACTAATTGCACCGATGCAATGTATATAATATTTATTAACTGTACTTGATTTGATTTAATTGTTAGAGAATCTGATTTTATGTTTATTTAACTTTATGTTTTGGATGAATGTTGCTTTAATGAAATAAACTCTGTTATGTATACTTTGGGCTTTCTTATTTACAATTAACAGGAATCCTGGATTAATTCTCCAAACCAGCTATCCGAAAGCAAACACCATTACGTATTCCAACGCCCATACATACTTTCATACATATTTTAGGCGTCCGAACCGACACCGTTACGGTATTGTAAGTTGTAATTTTTATCCCGAAGAAGATTAAAAAAATTAATCGAAATATCGACAAGTGAAAATAACTATATTTTTTATTATCCGATCATACTTATATTCTTTTATAGATATAATTACAATTATATGAAGAATTATTGGAAACTACTATCGAAATCATGTCGATACGTCACAAATTTATCTCTACGTACGCGTTCTTTGGTTACAAAATAGTAAAACAAGAAAGACAGCGCAAGGAAGTGACTATTAATATCGTTTCTGCATGTCAACGGTCAAATTTGGATTTGTTTATTTTCGAATTTGAGTGTTACCCGTTTTCTTTATTTTTGTATATGAAAAGCAAATCTTTTCAGAACTAACGATAGTTAATCTTCAAGACAAGCGATATGCTTCAATGTGTAATAATAATGATTCTTAAAAATACATACAAATACCTTTTTCTAGAACGCCATCAGAAAGTTTTTTATTTTCAATGATGTTTAATTAATTTAAATGTAATTGTTAATATCTACAAGCAATCTGCATTAGTTCAAATTTAAAGACTGACGAAATTGTTAAATTATACGGACTTTTCGCGGACAAATTATAGGTTATGTTTTTACTTTTTTCACCTGTCAACGAGCAAAGTTTGTTTATATCTGGACGTCATTTCAAGAAGCATGAATTTAACTAACGCAATGCTGATATATTAATTATAACGATGACGTAACGGCATTCTTTCGTGATGTCGATAGTATAATAATATCAAAATATGTAATAATATACGGGGTATTGTATTTAAAATTTAACAGGATCGAGATAGTTCCAGTTTATCCGCAAGTGCGTAATGGCACCTTCTTTACCAAGAAAAAAAATCCACATAACCGTTTTTCTAAAATTATAAATAAAATATCTGATGTATCCAGCACATAACCTTCTTATACCAGTATATATCATTCTGATCTAAAAAAATTATTCTATTTAATTCTTCCTCAATTAAATTTTAAACTTGAAATGTTTCATTAAAATTTTTAAATAATTAATTATCAGCGTCGTTCGATACTGTCAATAATAATTCATGTCATACATTTTAATAATTTCTTCTTACTGACTGATATTTTTGTAACTAAATTAGACATTTCAAATGTCAAACTGCCAAACTTATCCTAACCCCATTTTATGAGGTCTAATGTGGAAAAAATTTCAGTTCACAACAGCTTTATTAGTAAGTACTGTGACGACCCAACCCCCCTCGTATATTTATTTTACTTTATTTGTGTTATCCTGGTTACGACACCAGTGTGACAACCCAACCCTCCCTCGTATCATTTATTATTTATTTTATCCTGGTTACGCGGCACCAGTTTAACAACCCAACCATCCCTCGATTATTTTGTATTTAATTTATCCCCTTTTCACTCAGTCTCACCTGTCGTGAAGCGACAGGTAATACTGATTTAATTAATTGGCCTTTTTCGTGATCGTCTAGTTTTAGTGCTAGGATCCCAAATTTGTCTTGTTATTCTAACCTCACAGGTACGTTTATAGAGTTTGGTATTACTTTGTTTCATTTATGAGATTTAATTTGCTTTGATTTGATTTGGATACCTTTAGGAATTATTATGACCCTTAACCTGCACTGCACTGATATCTGTTTTAAAAAGAGTACTCAATATAAGATTTGACTTTTGTGTTTATTATTACTAATGTGCTTAGAATTCACTTTTGTACCTGAAAGTAGAAATAAGTCAAGGAAACTCAAATAACGTTTTCCCACCTTTTATTTCCATACCTAGACAACTGTCTATAAGAAATACATGGATATTTGGCGAGTTGAACCTGCAATGTAACCAAACCTGGTTACATGAGCGGAAATTTCCGCTTCGTAGTTCAAATGACATATGTAGAAGTCTACATATGGTTGCAAGAGAAACTTCCCTTGCATGTGGCACAGAGTGTCCCCTGTCACATGAGCCTTGTTATTTAATTCGCGGGCTGGTGCTACCATAAAACAGTACCACAAATACAACTGACGCTGGCCAACGAAGATTCGATGCATATGCGGAACCCCGACATATGACGAGCAACTGCCCGTATTGTTTTGGGTGTATCGAATGCATGCCACCAGTCAAGGTTTAAACCAACACGAAATGAAGTACCCCGTAGATTTGTTAATTTGGCAGACGCCGCTTGTATTGTGGCACGCTTATGGGAGCGATAGCCATAAATCATTAATCAGTATACACTGGTCAGTTGGCACCGGACCCCTATCGAGAGACAAGGTCCGTGGTCAGGTAACCGCATGTTTTTTGTAGTCGGCGTCTCACGGCCCCACACGACAGTGACACATATTAACTTATTTAGACCTAACTTGAAAAATGAAGGACAAGTTCCAACTACTATGTCTGCTCCGATCGGAATTAATATCGACTGTACTAATTATTAGTAAACATGTAATGAGCAGTGCATTATAACAGAAAAGCCCTATCTGTAAATCATGTGGTACCACCGGTCAGATATTGTTAAAAACCGCGAAACCTAAGCATATGGAGTCGTACTTTGATTAGCGTTGCCATTTCACTCGGAACAAAGAAATTGAATTAATTTAATGACTTTTAGTGAACTCGAGGACATAGACAATGGCAACGCAGTATAAAATAATTTAAAGGCCGTCCTTACCAATTCTGGTATACACGAAGAGTTCCGCGGGGACCAATCCCCCGGATTCTTGAGTAACGCCTGAGTTACTCGTCTCCATATCGACGGCGGTGTCGGTGGCTAGTGCACGCTAATGCAGCGCGGCTCCCAATGCTAGTTATAACTGCAAGACAGGGCCACTCTCTGATTTCCCGACCCCGTAGAATAAAAGCGTAAGCTTGGGGCTGTCAGAGTCGACCTGGAGCACAACTAAATTACAGAGAGTCGTACAATCTCTTCGTACACGATTCTTCAGAACCAAAGCGTAACGCTTGGGGTTGTCAGATATGTGGCACGACTCTGCCACGTAGAACTGGACAATATCTTCGTACCCGATTCGTCAGAACCAAAGCGTATCGCTTGGGGCTGTCAGAGATGTGACCACGATCGTACTCTGCCTCGCGTATTTATATGATTTCCCGTGAGTGAATTCGTTGTCCAAGCCTGCAAGCTAGACGGAGATAGCCAAACGCTACATTTTGCTTTACTCACGAAATTAAATTTACGATGAATTAAGTGAGAAGTGATATAATGACTCTATGTTTACAGCTTTCGACCCTATTCTCAGTAAAACCCTTACAGCCCTACGTGTTTACGTCGGTTTGTTTGTGTTATCTCTTCTCGGCTGGAGAATGCTTTAAGATTTTGTACAATTTTGTCAATGTTTTAAAATATGAAATGAATACTGTGTGTTCTTTTACCTAGCTGAATAATTTAAACTCTATAGTTTGAATGCATACGTTTTCTGCCAAAATTATAAGAAAATAGTTTAACCTTTTTATGTAATAATTAATTTAGAATTTAGGGATATAAGTGCTTGGGAATAATTTAGTTTTATGTAAAAATTATAGGAAATTTATTCGTGATAAAGCAGCCCAGGGCTGGGATGCTTCAGTACTTGGAAAATATATTTTATTGGCTTGATATAGTATACATGATTTATAATCTTTCATCAAGAGTAAATTTTTTTGTAAAAGGCAAAAATACAAAAAAGTTCTGCTCATCACTGATTTTATCATTGTCTTTGGCCTTTAGAATACGTGTACCAAATTTGAAAGCTTCATCTCAACACTGTGGCTGCTATCGCGATACTACAGACATGCAGACAGATTTTTTTCATAAAGTTGTGTTTTTCATTATAATTCGTCGAGATTCGTCCAGAAATTCTATAAAATATTTTTAATTTTTTTTCCCAAAATTGTACCTTTTTCTTCTTTCATTTATTATGTCTCTTCTGGTGGTACCATATTCACCAAATTTAATGTGTCACATAAATGTTGTTGAAAATCCTAATTGCCAAATTAGGGAAGTCTCCCATTAGTATTTTTTAAGTTATTGTGGCGCCACACAGACACACACACAGGCACGCACACACACAAAGACATCATTCGAAAAATAGAATGGATTCAGGACGGTTCAAAACGTATATATCAATCAAAATCTCGAGGTCGAAAAAAATCACGATTACTGTACTTCCTTATATTAGGTATAAGAAAGTAAAAAGTTACAGGGGTTTATCAAAATTTATGTACTGAAAAAATCAAGAAAATCATGTAGCTCCATAGGGACCGGATTTTACAAATTTTTACTTAATCAAAATCCTGGTATACCTAAATTCAAAATTTATATACACCAGTTTACACTATACCTACCTCGTTTTTTTTTTCAGTATTATTATTTTTAAGTTTTTTTGTTAGAGACGCCTGCTTTTGCATGCGTCGCTAATTTATTCATTGATGTTATTATACAATTTAAATTATTTAGTTTAGGTGGGGTATTTATTGTTTATTATTATTTTTTAAGCCCAGCCGACCCCGCTCCGCCCGACGTAACAATTGCCACGTTGTTCTCATACGTGGAAATGCTGCTAGGTCGGCAACGGACCGGGTGTCCGGCGAGATACATATACTTTGTTCATTTTAATTGTAAAATAAATATTTTTGAAATTCAATTTGAATATGAATCGTATTTTAAGGTTGCAGACATTGAAAAATAATGTAGCATCGCATATATTTACAAAATCAAATATCTTTATTATTTTTCGAGATAATGGCCTAGATTATTAATTAAATAACCCTATATACTCAAAAGTGTAAATAATTGTAAACAAATTATATTGATTTCTACACAATAAATTTGATTTAATTTTATTTGATAATGAAATTAATATTGTCAATAAAAATTATTTACCACCTATCTAATAATATTTAATTGTAAGACTTACTCAATACAATAATATAAAAAAACTTAGCAGATTCTACTTTATTAGGGTTTTCTTCCCATAGTAATAAATCTGGCGAGGTCTCTGTATCTTCATCTAATATGTGTCACTTAAATTTTACTTATCTCACATGCAGTCCCACATATTTTCGTAGAGAACCAGCGACATAAATTTCTGTGATAAATAACACTGTAAGGAAATTATTCGACTGAGTAAAAAGATAGGATTACAGGACAAAATAAATCTTGATTTCAGGTAAATCTCCAATTCAAGTTAAAATCTATTCATCGCAGTCCCCAAACTGAATTTAAATAATAAATGGGCATTCGCAAAACAAGAAAAACTCCTGCTACCTACGTTCAGATCCAAATTTAGCGTATAAATCATACAAAGGTGACCTCACAATCATTACAAAGCATTATTCAAGAAGCTTTATTAAAACTTTTATTTATTAAAGACATTCTCATGTATAAAAGCTATTCAAGACGCACTTAAATCTGTTTAAAAATAAATGTCTGGTATTCATTCATTCAAACTTCCTGCGGGAGCTTTTCAACTTAGAATAAGCATACATAGATTCAAAAAACCTTATCACTACTAAATTTTAAGATTTCCAAGTCTAACTTTGATATTTTCCAAATGTGAATCATAATTGGCTTTCGACTTTAAAATATCGGAAAAAATACAATCTTTCCAAAAATTATTTACAGGTTGGTGTATTTATATCAGGTACGCGGCCGCGGCTGTGCGATAGAAGCGTATCGTCACCCTATACATATGTACATGACATGACTCCTTTCATTAGCTGCCGGACGTACATCAACCAGTATATTGTGTATATTATACGAGTATTACATCAGGAAAGATATTTATATTTAATATAAATATTTAGTGACATTTAACATAGTTGGCTGCAAAACATAAGAGTTTTTTACATCAGTTGTATGTTGTATACCGAACAAAATGATAAACTAACTGGATATTGCAGCATTCATGGTACACTATTAACTAACAAAATTGAAAATATAATAATAAAAGTATTGAAACCTCGGAAAAAGTTTGTTATTTGAAGCAAACAGTACAAAACGTAATCACAAATAGTGTTCGAATTTGGCATCATTTTTCTCGAGACATCTTCTCTTAACTGATTTTTCAGCATTTAAGAATTTTAAGTGTCTTATATTTGAGTGATAGCATCTCCTTACTCCTTGATCTAGGTCCTCTACATTTTTACAATTATTTTAAACATTAAGTCTTTGACAAATCCTTATATAAAAATTCCAAATAGACTATAGTCAGAAGAACTTGTAAGCCATAGTACGGGGACCCGAGTACCCATCCATTACTTAATTTAATAGTGGTTATCACGGCGTTATAAGCTGGTGCGCTATCTTGCTGATAGAGTTTTGTTGATAAATCAGGAAAGATTAGATCGTCAAGATATGGCTCCACAAATGCTTCGAAAATATGAATTCTTTGAGCGTTGAGATTTTGTTGTGGATAAATGATCCCAGAAATCGTTGTCCCACTATTCCGAGCCAAACATTGAATCCAAATAGTCCTTACATAGTTATTGGTTGAAAAATATGTTCGTTGTGGTCGGACCAATGTTGTCGATTATGTCGATTGAAAATTTCATTGCTGGTTACTCTTACCTCGTTGGTCCATATGATGTAACGGGGAAAATTTTTCTTTTATCACTTTTCCAATGAACCAATTACAAAAAATATATACTGCGATCTGTACTGATGACTGATGAATAATTAATTGATGAGTAAGTCCACTTTATATCGTTTGAATTTATACTTCGTTAGAATTCTCTGGTTACGGATACGACTCACACCCGTAATTTTGAGCTATTTCTCTAGTAGAGTCTATATATAGTTTTCTAAAACTCCCCAATTGCGTTTGCTTTAACATGAGCTTTACCTTCAATGGTAATCTTTTGCTTTGAATTTGCAAAAAAATCTATAATTCATCAAGTTGTTCTCCAATCTTGCAATCAGTTGGAACGCAGGGTTTTTCGGGCTCAGGACTTCGCTCAAAATATAAATCTCTCGCAGCGTCAGCATTTCGGGAACATTCAATGTAATTTATAAACATCTGGCGTTTTTCGTAATTTTCGACATGACGATAGAAACGACTTTTAACAAATTATGAAAGGCAATGAAATTTTTGTTTTTCTTTTAACATCAAACTGTCATTTCGAAATGCAACGTAACTTGATTTTATTAATAAATTATATTTTAATTGTTTCTCATAATATGGTTGCAACAGTTTGAATTCTTAATGTCTCGTAAATACAACTGGAAAAAGAACATCAATTTTTGACTAATGTCAAAAGATCTCACTTTTCATATCCAACTATGCAAATGTTAGTAAATATTTACTTTAAATAAAAAGATTTTTATATTTTTCCTGAAATAATATACCCCAATACATATATTTTTGGAAAGCTTGATTTTTTTCCGACATTTTGAAGCCAATGCTAGCCATAATTTTTATTTTGAAATAAAACATTAAACATTAAAAATTTAGTAGTGATAAAATTTGTTTTGAAACGTGTGTTATTCTGTATTGAAAAGTGCTTCGAGAAAGTTTTTTACTTGAAAATATAATCAATAATAAAACCGTTATGGCACGTGGATTTTATATATTAACACTTCAATAAATCGAACTCTAAATTTCTTAATTGGTTTTTCTCTACTTGGTCGAGGAGTAGGAGAAATAGTCAAAATAAAGCAACAGCAAGCAAAAAAGTTAGGGCTGAAAAGCCGATTTGTTCAAAAAATCAAAATGACGGATTAGTATATTTCTTGTTATAGGGTATTATTGGCACAAATTCCATATAGTTTTTCTATATCATTCCCAATCTGGCCGGAAATATTTTTTTTAATTTTGTATCTCCCGATATATTTTGTTGCATTTAATTTTTCAAAAATGCATAAACCAGTTTTGTGATATTTCTGGCCGTTTTTGAGATATTAGTAATAATTTGACTTTATTTTCTATATACCATACAGAACGCAGTTTAAGTAACATCGCAGTTAGGTGTGGTCAAGGATTCTTGTGTTAGAAATAATACCATTATTAGGGCCAAATTGTGGTGGGCAGGTGTCAAACAGACAATAATTGCAAAAACTACACAAAAAATTGCTTTCATTATTGTTGTATGGTTACGAAATTTTCTTCAATCAAAGAGCTAATAATATTTCGAAAACGGTTACAGATATTACAAAAGTGCTTTATACATTTTTGATTGATAATTGAATGTTCTGTTGACTGCAGCCAACATCATACTGGGAGATTGAACATTTTTTGGAAAACAAAATTATTTCTAGACAACCCGGAAGTGCTATAAAAAAACTGAATATACTGAATTTGTTTCATTAATACCGTGTGACAAAAAATATAATAATTCGCCTTTGTGATTATTTTGAAAAAATCGGTTTTTCAGACATAACTTTTTTGTTTGATGTTTAATTATTTCTTTCTTGGCGGCATCGAATTCCTCTGGAAAAAACTACATAATAGTTTTTGAATTACGAATTTGTCTTGAAGTTACTGAGAAAATCGCGAGTGACATTTCATAATGAAAATTTTCTATACCAAAAATCGTATTTCTGAAATTTCGTGTTTATGTTATTCAAAATATAGAGAAATGTAGAAATTTATGGAAAAGAGAAGATTAATTTCAAATTTTAGTGCTAATGAGTTATAAATAACAAAAAAAAATATTAGCAACAACTAGTATGTAAGTTTATGTTTAAATAGAATTGAACATTATTCTTCGTTAACCCACATAGCATAGTACGTTCAATGGACATCTGTATTATATCCAAAGTTATCTTTACGGTTCATGTTCATGAACCCAGTTTGTATGTACAGGGTTATCCAACGAAAAGGCCCACCTATATTTTATTTATTTTTCGAGTTAGTAAAAAAATATATCAAATAAAAGTTGTAATGAATCAAATGAACTCTTTTAGAACCCCGCAACGAATATACAAGTGGTTCCATAAAAGCGATACAAACCAAATTTACATTTTTTTTTTTAAATGGAATATCGTATATTTTTTACATGTCTGAAATCTGTTTTTTTTGTGATTTTTATATACCTACAGGGTGTGGCAATAGTGCGTCCGACTTCGATATCTCGAGTTCTATGATAGCTAGAAACTTGATTAAAATAAAAATAAAAGTAAACTAGGCAAAAAGTCTATAACCGGAAATTGTTTTTCGAATATACAGGTTGAGCCAAGACGATTCTACAGGGTCAAGTAACACTTTATTAAATGAAATGCAATGTGTATCAGAACATTTTCTGAAACCTCTTTATGACTTTCTTTTACTCCTGTATTATTATTTCTTTCTCCCAACCACTTGGGTGTAATAATTTTTCTTTTTGTTGAAATTATACCATTTACACCTGTATATTAAAAACATCTACAATCACAACTATCAATTTTAAGAAAAAAATATGTTAGTACCAGTTATGAGAGATCTGTGTGATGACACTCAGCCATTTTCACTTCCTAAAGGTATTCAGGGTAGCCTAAAAGGATTTTTAAATTTACAACTATTTGAACTGAATTTTCTCATTTTTTTCAAATGGAACACCCTGTATATTTTTGGATGATGTGATGTAGATTGAAAAAACGAACATTTTTTTGTATAGGATTGTATCCTATGGTTATTTGTGACCATTTTCAATTTATTGAACAATAACTGCAAAATTCAACAAGGAAATTAAAAATCCAAAATTTGAAGGAAAGGGATAATAAATGCTTTTTAGAAGTATACTACCGGCAATTTTATGAACATTAGAAACCTCATTCTAAAGACGCACAGATATGTGTCATGAATATGGGCAACATGTGGAGCACTTTTTATAATATTTTCTCTTGAATTCCAAAAAAAAATTTATTGACGAATTTTGCAGTTATTATTCAATAAATCGAAAATGATTACAAATAGCCATAGGGATGTACGTACAAGAAATGTTCGTTTTTCAATTTATATCACATCGTCCAAAAATATACAGGGTGTTCAATTTAAAAAAAATATTGAGAAAATTCAGTTCAAATAGTTGTAAATTTAAAAATCTTTTTTAGTTACCTTGTATACTTTTAGAAAGTGAAAATGGCCAAATATCATCACACAGATGTCTCATAAGTCATAACTGGTAAACTTTATAAGAAGTCAATTGAAATTGGTCAGTTTTAAAGTACAGGACTGTGCGCACTTAACTTGATATTTTGTCCTATGTATTTAGCAATGGTATCGAGAATCGAATGGTAGTTGAAATTGTGCAGGCGAGTCCGAGACTGGCAATGTAATCAACCTGAATGAACCATCTACTGCACGTGTTTAAAGATAATAAAGCGGACAGGCCTACTAGTATAAAAAACTCGTTAAATCGTTTCTCAGCAATCAACGTGGATTTGTAAGATGTGCCGGATTGGCCTTGGTTTGAGGATGATGGGCGACGATTGGCTGGGATCAGGATAATCGTCAGTCTGGTTGGTGTTGGAGTTATATCAGTCAGTAGTTAACGTGAACTCGATGATGTAACCTAGTTCTTTATAACATTGGTCCAGTGCAGTGCAGAAATATACATACATATAAATTGTTGTTGCTTAAATAGCGGCGGCTAGTAATATGATACTATGTTTAAGATATCTTTATGAAACATATGTTTATTTATATGATATTATGTTTAAGATATCTTTATGAAATATTATATTATTTTAACTAAATGAGTAAAGTCACGTAGGCGCCTCGACAAATTCCAACAGGGGAATAAGTCAGGCAGTTGATGTTTAGCTATCGCCAAATAATGTTTTAAATCGACTTTTATAAAATTAATTAACAGAAATAATAAATTTTTTGGTGAAATAGTGGATTTCATTTTTATTTCTAACACCTGTTATTGTCGAAGAAGGAAATAAGTTTATAGTTTCAAAATAAAGATTTACACGTACAAAGTCAACGCATTATTTTAAATATATATGAACGTTTAAAAAGCGAAAATCGTGAAAAAATGTAAGAAAGAAACAATAGAACGTATTAACGAATTAACTAAAATATCAAAATCAACAATTTATCGTGTAATTAAAAAAAGGGAGATGTTATATATCACGGTCCAAATAGGAAAAGGAAAATATGAAATTATATTGATGATGCTACCAAAAATGTAATACGGCGTATAATTTTATAATATGTATAAATGGTTTTCAGAACAGCTTTTACCAATATTCCGCCTAAATCGGTAATTGTATTAGATAATGCTTCTTATCACTCGCGAATATTAAATAAAATACCAAACATCAGTACAAGAAAGGAAGACATTTTAAAATTCATGAGAGAAAAAAATATGGAAATTCCTGTAAAAGTTCCAATAAAGCGCGAATTACTGAAAAGAATAAAAGAACAGAATTTCAAAAGGAATATGTTATCGATAACTTATCCAATATACACGATCATACACTTTTGCGCTTACCTCCGTACTCATTGCATATTTAATCCTATCGAGATGGTTTAGGCAACTTTAAAAGATCGTTTGCGAAAATGTAATGACTTCAACGTTAAGCGCGGTAGTAGTTGATCATATAAGAGAAGTACTAAATGACCTTATTTAATACTGATTGCTGGAAAAATTCACGGACAACATGCAATTAATAAAGAAAATCAATATCCAACACTACCTCCCATTGCGCCGATTATAATTCAACCGGGTAATGATTCCTCTTCAAGTGAAGATTCGAACGTCAACTTTTAGCATTTAACTTTTTTAATATTCATATATTTTCAGAACAAAATATTTAGCTATTATATTAGGTATGAAGTTTACTTTTATTGTTACATTTCTTGGAATATATTTTATTTACTAAACAAATATTTATTTTTTGTTGTACTAATTCTTCTTTGGTTAAGAAACTTAAATTTTTATTTTTATTTTAGAAGAAACTTTAATTTTATTTTTACTATATAACATCCTTGCTCCTCGCTAATCGCCTGTCCATTCCATCATCTGGCAAGGATATGTTTATACCTTCTCATTGGTCCTTGCTGAGTAATAACATATTTCAATACAGTATGGGTTAACTTTAAAACTAAACCCAATAAATTTAAATATTTAGACTTTATATCTAAAACTGATATAATATTTCAAAAATATGCTATTGGCGAAATGAACAAAAATAGCCTATCTAATAAACAAAAAATAATAAAAATTAATACAATTTTCGCAAAAGTATAACATTTTCTTATGACAAGCATTTCTATTCACCTCCGCCCATGTACAATAAAGAGATGCCGACGGTTTTTGCAGGTTTTTGGTTTTTATACGATTTCAATTGACTTCGTACAAACTTTACTAAAATATTTTTTCATAAAATCGATAATTGTGACTGTGTGATTATTTTAATATACATGTGTAAATGGCATAATTTCAACAAAAAAAATCATTACATCCAAGTGGTTGGGAGAGTCAATAATAATACAGGAGTGAAAGGAGGCCACAAAGAGGTTTCAAAAAATGTTCTGATATATATGGCAATCCATTTAAAAAAAATGTTAGTTGACCTTGTAGAAACGTCTTGGCTCACCCTGTATATTCGAAAATAATTTCCGGTTATAGACTTTTTTGTCTAGTTTATTTATTTTCTTAAATCAAGTTTCTAGCTGTCATAGAACATGATATATCGAAGTCGGACATACTATTGCCCCACCCTGTATATGCATATGTTGTATCTTATCTTTTTACCATTTCTGGATTATTGCAAAATTATACTACCAGCATCTACATGGTTATCACTATCAGGTTAGCTATAGATGAAAACAATTAATTTGACACTTATGCCTTACAGAGTAATTTAATAAATTCAAAAAAGCAAACTGCGTAGTTTTGCGTGTGTCATATATTACTCTATATTTGTGAAAACATTTTCTTTATCAGAGCGATACGATATGTTGTCACTATTTATAAACAAGAACGCCTCAACAGGTAACATTTTATGTGGTATAGTAAGTGTAATATTAGTTAATAATTATTACACAGTTTGGTTTTTGAATCTTATTAACTTCCTCTGTAAGGCACAAATGCCAAATTTATTATTTTTCATCCATGGCTACCCTGTTAACCATGCAGATGTTTCTAGTATAAAATTTGCAATAAGTAAAAAACAGTAAAAGATAAGATACAACATATACATATATTTTAAATCACAAAAAAATACAGATTTCAAAAAATATGAAAAAAATATAGGGTGCTCTATTTAAAAAAAAAATACAAGTTTGATTAGTCCCGCTTTTATAGAACAATCTGTATATTCTTTGCAGAGGTTTCAAAAAATTCATTTGGATTAACTGTAATTTTTATTTGAAATATTATTTTATAATTCGAAAAATAAACAAAATATGGGTGGGCCTTTTCATTGGATGACCCTGTACAATGGACGTCGTAAATTCTACATATCGGGGAGTACATCAATGCAATTCCAGGGTAACATATCCATTTTGCATCCTTCTATGTGTATGTATGTTTTAATGTCTATTGTACGTTTACAAAGCCATAAATATGGATGGGCTTACCTTCAAAATGAAGCAGTACATATATCTAGCTATTCTTCCTGATTTGCTTGAACTACACGCTTTTTCTACTAAAACTGGCGGTATTATTCACTTTTCGGTAAATATTATTGAACGTATTTTCTGATGGTGTTGAACGACTTGGATACAACACCCTATATGCTCTTCTTGCTGCAAGTTTATTTTTGTTATTTTGTATATTATAACAAGGAAATATTTGGACTTTTCTTTCTCACTTTAAACCATTTTGATTATTTCATTAAAGAAATGTCACTTACCAAACATAATAGTTGTCATTTTCATAGCTCACTTTAATAATGTTAACTTTTCCATATTTACAGACCCTAGTTTAACTAAGATATTCGACGTTTAATAACTCAAAAACGGTATATGGTAGGGGTAACATATGGTATACTTTTGAAATCAGGAACAAAGGATCATTCCAAAAATTTAATAATATACAGAGTATCCTATTTAAAAAATATATAATTTTTTTTGTATCCCCTGGAAATTTGCACGCTACTGTACTTTTAATAGCATTTTAACAAAATTCAGTCGTAACCACACAACTCTTATTTAAAACTTTTTTTCTATAGGCAAAAATAACGATGATAAGAGGTGGGTAATTTATAATGAATAACCCTGTACAATAGACAACATAATTCGTTTGTTTTGTCCCCCGGATTCGTACTTTTTGAAAGGTATTAAGGTTTGTCGATTATTAAAACACGGGTTTAAAACCCGTTTTGTTTTTTAATAAATTTGTAAAATTCGAAAACCAGTTTTTAAATTTAAAAAACCGGTTTTTTAGATGCTAAAATTAATATGTAAAAGTTAAATAATTATTTAATTAAAATCGTGTACATTTTGACTTGAAATCTCCTCGGGCACAAATATATTATGGTACAAGTTTACCGTAAAACTAATCTTTATGAGTCAATTGATGTCTGACATGAAAATCCACAAACCCATTCTATTTTGTTTAAAGGTAGAATGGAGATACCGGTTCCAGGGACATCTTTTATGCAGACATAATATTATATTGTAAACACCTACTGAAACATTCTCAAACAACAAAAAACAGACAATATGATAAAGCGAATGTAAGTAAGTAAGTATGTAATTTATTTCCTCAAAAACATACATAGATGTGTAAGGAAAGTACATGAATTAATTGAATTAAAATATTTGAAAATATTAAGAAACAAAAAAAACAAAATAAGATACATGCAATAATAATTATAAATAAAACAATAAAATAGTACAATTAATTTCAAATAATATACAATCATAAAATACAGAATTTAGATAAGTATAGGTAGTTCTTATTAATTATTAGCAAATTTAAAAACAAATGGTGAAATATTCCTCTAAGGTATAAAAAACTTTATTTAACAGGAGGTGATCAACTTACGCTTAAATTGATTTAGACTAGTGATGTTTTTAACATCAGATGGTAGGTGATTAAATATTTTAATGCCATTGTAGAATGTGCTTTTTCTTGTTATATTATAATTATATTGTGGTAAGAGGTATAATTATTTTGTCGTGTGTCATAATTGTGGATATCCGAATGTTTAATTAAACTAGTTTTATTTCAGAATATAATTATAAATACTCTGAATATATATAAATTAACCAATGTCATTATTCGTAATTTTTTAAAATGTTCTCTACATTAATCTCTAGGTCTTATACGACATATTGATCTGATAGCCTTTTTTTGAATCCTAAATGTAGCGGCTACACCGGTAGAATCTTCCCAAAACTTGATCCCGTACTACAAAATGCTTTGGAAATAAGCGTAATAGACAATTACCGATGTTTGTAAACCAACATTTTCCCTTATAATAAATATTGCATATACAGCACTAGATACTCTCTTGTTGAGTCCCATCAGGTGCCGCTTCCATTTAAGACTGTCATCCAGATACACCCCTAAGAATTTGACATCTTTCACGGATGAGATAGTGCCATGATTAAGGTGGATATCTTGTTGAGTATAATTGTACCCGGGATGCTATGGGTCTTTGACAGATTCTTTATTAACTTATTTGCAGAGAACCAGTCGTTTAATTTATTTGATATTTCGGAGCATTCCGGTGACGGATTTTTGAAAAGAAGACTGAATCATTGGAAAGTTGTCAACAAGGTCATTAATATAAATTAAAAAGGGCACAGGGCCAAAATTTGAGCCCTGTGGAACCCCACATTTCATCATATTCTGATCCAGTTCTTACTGGCACTAACTCATTATCGACAATATCTTTTAACTTCACATACTCGATTTAGATTATTTAAATAAGAACCAACCATAAGATACGCCCCTAAAACCATAAAAACATAATTTTTCTAGCAAATATTGATGATCTACACAGTCGAATGCTTTGGTAAGGCCACAGAATATACAAAGTGGATGACATTTTGATTCTAGACAGTTGTTTATATTGTTAATTAAAGAATATATTGCATCAGTTGTGTTACGACCTTCCCGAAATCGAACTGTGCAGCTGTCAATATTTTCTTGATATCTATATAGCTGATAATGTGCTCTTTTACTGCCAATTCAATTATTTTTGAGGCTGAGGGCAATACTGAAATTGGCCTATAATTTGACATTACAGTTTTTTCACCTTTTTGTATATTGGTATAATTTTTGCAATTTTAGGGTTGTCGGGAAAGTTCCAGTCGTAAATGAGATGTTAGTTATAAATGTTAGTGTTTTTTTTTTAACAAATTAATATTTTCTTTAATAAGAGTAATAGGTAGTTCATCATATCCTGCAGTTTCTTTTGTTTTTAATTTTTTAACTATTCTTACAATATCTTGATCTACTATTGGATGAAAGTAAAATGAGTTATGTTTAGAAAAGACACAATTTTTTACATAGTCATTGGAAGTTTTAATAGAAGTCAAATTATTAGTAAGATTTATTGGTTCATCTATGAAATATTGTTGGAAATTATATGCCACCTTATTAGCGTCCTCATTCTAATATTGTCAGTTGCTTTTAGTACGATTTTGTCAATTTCTTGCTCATGTTTCTTATTAATATTTTTATATTTTTATTTAGATGACAAAAGCACAGTTTCAGAATCTTAAAAAGTGTTTAGATGAGAAGGAGAGTACATCAAGTTTATCTCATTTTAAAATGGTAATACATAAACTAGTTTTATCGGAAAACGTACGGATTTGTACGAATCTTAGTTATTTAAGTATTTTTTTATTTATTTGTTATATTTTTTGTAGTTCCCTAAATATTAAATTAACTAAAAAATTTTAATAAAGGTATAAATATTTTTTTACTGTTTTAATTGTATTTTTTTTTGTAAAAATTCGAAAACCTGTCTAACCTTTTTTTGAATACTGAAATTCAAAAACCGGTTTTTTCAAAAGTCGTATCAACCCTGATACGTATATCTACGATGTACAAGTATGTACATAGAGTATTGGATTACTCGTTTTGATACTGTAACATCCATTAGATGTCCATTACAAAACTCGGAACAAAAACGGACTTCTATTTTATGCCCATCCATTCGTGGAACATCCCATGTACAAGTCGTATACAAAACATGGCGCTGGCTTATGTTTCAGTACTAACTGCGACCAGTGGACATAACATAAATATAAATTCTACGTTCATTTAAGTACTATTTTAAGTGTGATTATACGGTGGATGTACAAGTGCATACATGTATTCAATACTCGTCCAAAGTTGTGACACCGGGGCGTCCACGGTATGTTCACTGTACGAAACTCGGAACAAAACAGTTGTATGTGCATGACATAAAAATCTAGTCGAAAAAGTGTGTATTTTTACGTCCACTGAATGTACAGGGTCATCACAGAAAATGTCTTTTCTTGGAATAACTTGGTTATTTTCGAAATTATGAAAAGGCGTAAGGACCTTCTTAACTAATTGTGTTCACAGAATCCAGAATTTTAGATAAAAAAAAATTGCGCATCGTATTTGAGAAATACGACAGCTTACTTTTTATTTTTTAATATGTTTTTGAAATAATTCGATTTTCCTCATTTTCTGATTAATAAAATACCTTACATGTCATGTTATCTCAAAATTTTTGAGATAGTTGGATTTTGGTATTAAAATATCCTATGATTTTGTAAAACGTAATTGCCTTTGAAATCAAAAATAGCAGCATTTCTGAAATAAAAATGCATTCCTCCTCAAAATGATTGATTTTCAAAAATCAGTACGTCATGTTTAATTCTTCTTCATTTTTTCAAAGGCAACTGCATTTAATGCAATCAATAACGATATTTTAATATCAAAATCCAAAAACCTTTTGAGATAACACGGGACATGTTATATTTTTTGAAATCAGAAAAATGAGGAGAATCGAAATATTTAAAAAAAATATATTAAATGGCATATTTCTTAAACGCGATTCGTAATTGTTTTTTGAATCAAATTTGGATTCTGCGAAAAAAACTAGTTAAATATTGTCTACACCATTTTTATTAACTTTAAAAATAGCCAAGTTATTTCAGAAAAGGACATTTTCGCGTGATGAATGTGTACTTGTGAGGTTTTGTGGATGGTACAACCACTTGACAGCAAATTGCACACACAATATAGTAGATCTGCAATTTAAATAATTTGGGTAAATAATTGATAAAGATTAAAAACAGTATCTAATCCACAACCGTTCCTTGAAAAAACTTCGACTTTTTCATGTTTTGTCCACATAACTAGCAAATACTTTGCATACAGCGCCTCTAATACTAATATTTTTAATTTTTATGAATTTTGGATGAGATACGCTGTCGTAATTACTCCACCAGGTTCAAGAAAACAGAAATATTTAATCTCTTGAAACTGATTTCGAAAATACGATTTGCACATACATTGTACTCAGAGAGAGGAAGATGTGGACTTTAAAAAAACTTTTTGTTATCACCGTTGACTGTGTATTGATTTCTGTTCTAGTAATTAGAGTCTTTTCAGTTGGAAAAATTAATAGGGGTTGTTACATTCCCGTAATAATTCAGATGGAATAAAGTGTATAAAGAAACAAGGATGTATTTGGAACACCAAAAAACACGATTAAAAGTTGGATGAAGGATGATCCAAAAATACGTTGCAGTTAAATGATCAGCAACAAAGTTTTCCCAGACCAAACCGTGTATTACAGCTGGTCTTTAATATATTGATGTTTTATGTCACATTTACTTATTATTCTGCCTGGCTAGACATATAGCCCTTGAAATTAAGTATCTGGTCATTAATTTTTATTACAACTATTCATTACATGCTCTTCCATTTATACCACTTACAAATAAAACTCTGTAAATGAAACATTATGGTTATTTATTTATTTTAGCTATCGTAGCTACATTGTGTTATTTGTGGTGTTGCACACAAATTTCTTTTTAGAATAATACGCTAACTTTATCTTAACAGTTCACATACCACAAATAATTAATTGTTCTCTCATCTTTTATTATTAATTTATTGTAATAATTTTTAAACTAAAACTAATAAGTACTAGAAAGTTATAAATAACATATAATTTGATTACATAATTCTTATGATTAAAACCATAAAATAATCAATATAATTGTTATTATTGCCGACATATCACGAGTCGTAGTGCCTACGATTCTCCCACTTATTTCTAATCCTAAAGTCATCCCTATTTCATTTTGAAATTAAACATTAGTTAGCTCCATCAGTCAACTCAT